>PVKS010009410.1:0-64139 GCA_004027875.1 Aplodontia rufa
TATTTTGAGCAACCTTACAAGATTTTAACAAAATAATATAAAATGTGTATAAAATATGTATATATTCTGGATATTGCAATTATCTCCAGGAGTGTCCCCCCCAATTACCCTCCCTTATCCCTCCCTTCCCCTTCCCATTATAACTCTAAAAAAAGTATTAGATTGTAAAGCATTACATCTTATCTGGATTTAACTCATGCTACTAGACCAACTTTCTCATTGTCCAGGGTTTAGACCCCACCTCCACAGATGAGTGGAGACAATCGACCCTTAGATCTCTGGGTTAAACTGATTTTACTCATCATGATCTCTTCCATAACCATCCATTTACCCTCGAAGGCTGCAACATCATTGTTTCTAATTGCTGCGTAATATTCCATGGTATAAATGTACCACAGTTTTTGGATCCATTCTTCCAGTGAGGGTGACAATGGGCTATCTTTTTAGATAGGAAATTAGCGGCATAATTCTATGATTTATCAATCACACACACACACAAACCATCAACTTCAGTGGGAGGATGACATCTAGTAGGTCCCAAAATACCATCGATTGTTCAGGAACAGACAGAACTAAAAGTAACCAATTTCTAAAATATTCTTTAGACTAAAATGAAAAGTTGAGTAGATTTTAGATGAAAACCATTTTGAAGGTAATGCTACTATCAGGGTTGGAGTCTATGCTTTAGAATATTCATTTTTAAATTAACAGTCAGGATTCTCCAGAGAAACAACCGAAAAAGATGCAAATACACAGTCATTCCTTGGTATCTATGGTGGATTGGTTCTGTGGTACTAAAATCCACCTCCCCATGGTCAAGCCTCATATAAAATGACACAGCATTTGCATATAACCTACTAACAACCTCCCATATATTCTACTCTTTGTTTTGTGGTTGCTGTTGTTTTCTTTGCAGTGCTGGGGCAGCACCTTGCACATGCTAGACAAGCACTCTAATCCTAAACTACACTCACCCCCCATTCCCATGTATTTAAAATCATTTCTAGAACACCTGTATCCTAAAACTATCTAAATAGTTATTATACTGTATTGTTTAGGGAATGATGACAAGAAGAAAGTCTGTATACAGATACAATGTTAATATTTTCAATGCATGATTGGCTAAACCTGCAGATGTGGAACATCTGACTGTATGTAGGGGTGGGCTCACAGGATGACTGGTAGCTGGAATATATGAAATCAGTAGAGCAGCTGGAGGCACAATTCCTTCCCCTGGTGACTTAAGTCTTTGCCCTTAAGTCTTTCAACTGATTGAATGAAATCTACCCACATTATGGAGGGTAACACTCTTAACTGAATATATACTGATTTCAATGTCAATCACATATAAACAAAACCTACACAGCAGTACCTAGATTTGTGTTTAACCAAACAACTTGGCAGCACTATCTAACCAAATTGACACAAAAAATTAACCTTCATAGGGTTTTAGAATCTTTAGTACAAATTCTACAAGTAGAAAAAACATGCTATTCCTAATTCTAGTCTTTCCAAATACCTGAAAATACCATGAAATCACATGCTGAAATATAATTCACTCATCAAAAGAAACATGTACTCACTAATATAGTAGCCACATGAAAAAGTGCCATGATTTATTGAGACCTCTTAAAGGATAATAGGAGCATTCTAATGGTGAAAGATGCAATAATTTGTTGTTGCCATAGTGCCCTATGAATTTAGGCATAAACTATAACATTAAACAATAATGTTGGAAATCATATTGCATTAAAGTTTAACGCTTTATAAGACTGATGCACTGCACACTATGACTAAGGGTGATTAAGGTTTAATTTTTGATACCTTTTCTTGGAACCCTGTCTGATGACATCATGATTACACTTTTATAGCACTATTTCTTCATCAGATTAGTATTATACTTACTTTATAGAGAACAAGACACAGCTATCCTTCAATCATCAATGTGTAAGTATACTGAATATAATTTTGATATAAGATTATGATGATGACATCAGTCACGTTACAGTGCACTTTTTGTCAGGCTCATTCAGTGGTTACTGAAAACTTTCTGAGTTCAGAGGTTACTGATTTAATTCCATTTGACTTAATAAGCAAATCTAACCCTTATGAATGCTGCTGTTAGCACAATTTCTTTGCACTTACTACTAAATTCTAGTTTTAAGTACAGGGAGCCAATATCATTCAATGTTTGGAAGATTACTGTCCCTATTTTTTTTAAGAGAGAGGGACAGTGAGAAAAAGGGAGAAAAATAATTTTATTTAGTTTTTCATGTGGCTTTTGTTGCTCTGAGACTTCGTTGTGTAGGTGGTGCTGGGGTTTGAACTTATGTACTTGCGCATGCTGGGCAAGCACCATAACTGCTGAGCCACCGCTCCAGACCTTGTTGTCCCTATTTTAAGAGAAAATTTATCCAGTGTTTTCTAAGAATGCTGGATCAAGTTATTTCCTGATTTTTTAGCTTTTGATATTTCTATACTGTTTCTTTTATCTCTATCAAAGAAACTGTTCAACTCCATGAACTTGAATTAAGTGTGAAATTATCATTAACTTGTCAGAAATTTCTTGTTTGGAATTCTGACAAGGAGAGAAATGGAATAAAAAGGATTTCTGTGATGAAAAATACTTGAATAATACCTTGAAAAATAAAACAAGTTATTTGTACATACAATAAAAACCAATGTAGTAGAGTTGGACAGAGTGGTGCCCAGTTATTCAGAAGGCTGAGGTGGGAGGATCACTTAAGTCCACAAATTTAAGACCAGTCTGGGAAATACAGTGAGATCTCCATCTCAAAATAAATAAATAAATAAACAAACAACAAAAGAAGTAGTAGTATAAAAACAAAAGGACACATTATTAGCTCTTCAAAAAAAAACAACTAAGAATGGAATTTATGACCAAGAGCCTGACATTATGACAAGCCTTTACAGAATGCAAAAATGAATCTCATAGCATAACATTAAATGGTGAAATGTGAGTAATATTCAATTCATCAGGATTTCCATCCAACCATTCAAGCTTTGAAAATTAGTATTTAACATAGCCCAATTTATCTCAAAACTAAACACACACACACAAACATACACACACTCTAAAAAAATCAAAGAACACACTGACATCAAATGGCCATTTATACTCTCAACAAAAGCAAACTCATCTATTAAATAAATCCTTTACTATGTCAGTTTGTACTATTGAAAGTGGTTACCAAGAAAGACAGAAAATTTGAAAGGCAAGCAGTCGAGGGCAGTAACTGCTGCCTGAAGAGAGAGAATGAAATTACTGCAATGATGGAGTGATTTCAGGAAGAAATGAGAAAATCACATATCAACCAATAGAATTTTCACAAAGGAAAATAGCCAGTTTACCTAAGCTTTGATACTCAGTATTCTAGAAGTAAATGCATTGCTGACATCTGATTCATAGAACATTAGTAACTAAATCACCAAGTAATGGAAAAACTCAGAAGACCAGGACATTATCATTAGAGGAGTATAAGGTCATTGTACATTCATGTGGCTGAAAGAGTCATTTAAAATCTGTCTCAACATAAATGTTTGAGCTACCCAGGTGCCTCAGATTAGGTGTGGTGAATGTATACATCATGATTATTTGGAGTTCCTGACACAATTATTTTGATTTTTAAAATGTGTTTGGTTGTTTCTGTTAGTAACTACATAAGTGCCTTTGGATGTTAACTAGCATTTGGGGGGTGGTGAACTTTTATATACCAGACCTCCCACCTTTCAGCACTTGGAGGAGACTAAGGATACGTCAATGTCACTGTTCAGTGACTGGCAATGTTCTCAGTAATCTAGATCTGTTTTTTGATGTTTGACAACTATCTGCTTTTAAAATTCTCCCTCCCTTTGTTCCTGTGCCCCACATCTTGGTGAGCTGACAAGAGGCCTGGAGGCTCTGTCCTTTGTTACAGGGGGAAGAGCCCAACCTTGCAAACCCTTGCCTTACATAGGAACCCTCTTCCCAGCTCCAGCTCCAAAACCCTAGACAGTCTCCTTTCCTGGCTCTCAAAAGCCATTTCAGACTTATTTGTGTCACTGCCCTGCTTTCCCAGAGGCCTCAATCATGTACGTAATATACAATAAAGCTTTTTGTACCCTGTTGGTGTGTGTCATGTAACCAATATCAACATTCAAAATCAGTTTTGAAGGGGTGTCCATGCTTCCTCAGAGTAGCTACAAAAATTATCCACAACATATTGCTTAGCGAGGCTTCTTCCCCTAGATACAGAAAAATCTAGACCAACTGGTTAGTGGTTTATAAATTAGAACACTAGTACAGATTTGGTCAAGGCTGGAAACAAAATATTTATTCAACTTAATAACAAGAGAATCTATCCCTCCCTTACTTATGAAACATTTGCGGGCAATTGTGTAGACAACTGTTTAGACGTGACCAATGTCATGAAATTAGGCTCTTGGTTCTAAGCAATTTCTATGGTGTTCATAAGATTATGTCAAGAAAGGACTTCATATAACCCTTCTCTATTCTACCATTCTGTATGGAAAGTTGTCCTATAATGTTCATTCTCATAAGAAGAAAGAGCCTCTATGGTTATAAGATTTTTTAAAAAATCATCAGAAGCAATAAATACATTTAAAATATATTTTTATAAGATTTGAATGGTCAGAGGCTGGAGCAGTGGCTCAGTGGTAGCACACTTACCCAGGATATGCGAGGACCCAGGTTCAAACTCCAGCACCACATACATAACTAAGTGTCAGAAAAACAAAAACAGATGAAAAAATAAAAATTGACTCCCTTGAAAAAAAAGATTTGAGTGAGGAAAGACTGAAAAACCAGAATCTACAAAGGAAAGAGACCGCATAAAAATTTTGAAGTTCATTTGGCAACAGACCTTAGAATCAAAACTTAAAGGCCAAGTGAAATATCTGTGTTATTTATGCAAGACAAAAAGTTAACAGATTTTTTAAAAGAGAGAGTGAGAATGAGAAAGAGAGAATCAATTTTAATTGTTTTTTTCATCTGTTTTTGTTTTTCCAGCCCTTAGTTGTATATATGGTGTTAGGTTTGAACCCAGGTCTTTGTGCATGCCAGATAAGCACAATACTGCTGAGCCACCACTCCAGCCCTGAGTTACTGGCTTCTTATATAAAGAAGTGTTACAAAGCAATACAGAAAAGATGAACACTAGAGTAATAGAAAGATATGAACAGGCAATTCACATAAAAATACAAATGACTATTAAGTATATGGAAATGATGATCAACCCCTTGAATAATCAGAAATACAAATTGAAATAAAACACTATGGGGCTGGAGCGGTGGCTCAGCGGTTTCGGCGCTTGCCTGGCAAGCACGAGGACCCGGGTTCAAACCCCAGCACCACGTACACAACTGAGTGTTGGAGCAACTAAGGCCATGTGAAAAACTAAATAAAGTTGTTTCTCTTTAAAAAAAAAAAAAAAAAAAACACTATGTTTATGCTGGTATGGAAATAGTCTAAGATAGATGAAAAAGAAGGTTAAAGCCCAATACTGGAAATATCACAGTGTATTGAAGGCAAATTCATGTACCCTTCAGCAGGTGCAGTGAACATCCCTATTGATAAGCCCTGATCCAACATTTCTGGAATCAGGTGTTTGGCCATGTGTATGGCATAGACTAGCGGCAGCTGGAATCTGTGGAAGATCATGTTCATCCAGTGTCAAGGTAGAAATACAAGTTTCCAAGACCACAGAAAGCCACCAATGATGTTTGAGAATAAGACAACAGACAAGATCAGGGTTCCCCTGATCAAGATAAAACCTTCCCCTTTCATTCCTTTCCTCTTCACAGCAATGGCAATGCCCAGGAGTGACTAATCTAGAACCCCAAGCCCTGGAGATATAGGAAGAAACACAGAGTTTAGTGGTGGATGCTCCATCCCAAGCTCTCTCTGACAGAGACAAAAATCTACCTATAGATAAGTATAAGCTAGGATATGGAATACTTCAGAAACCAAATACCTGCTAGAATACAGCTCTTGTTCAGAAAACAAATAAACAAAACCAAAGAAACAAACAATAAATTTAAAAAACGCCAAAATACATGCACACACACACACACACACAAAATCTTGTTTGTATGTAGGCAAGGGAGAAGTCAGGGTCCTCCCAATCTTAATGTACACTACACAACTCAAGCTCAGGCCACACAAAATGATGTTAGATAAAAACAAAAGGATTTTTACTAGTAGTTCAGGGCTTTCCATCTGCTTTTTCAATGTTTTGCTCTTGAATATTTTTAATACTGAAACAGATTTTTTTAAATAGAAAGTAATTATGGGACCAGAGGCAATTGTGACAAGGATGGCATAAATGGTTTCCTTGTGATATCTGACATATTTTCACATGACAGGCTTAAACATGTTAAGATTTTCATTTCATTATATTAGCAACATAATTAGTTTCAGGATATAAGTAATGAAAGTGTTGAACCAAATGTAATCTCAGTATTTTAGCTCTGAGATATAAATGTCAGTAAGTTAGTTACCAAACACATTTTCAAAAGTCAAAAATATATATGGAATGAGCTTTGCTTTGTACTTTTTTGACATGTTACAGATTAAATAAATAATGAAATACTGATGACAATTAAGTATTAGATTTTAACCACACCAATGAATTTAAAGTTTGACATTTATAGGCATATAGGTCAATGAAATAAAAAAAAGAGCTCAGAAATTTTAGATTTCTACACATATGGTTAGTTGATTTTCAATGAAGCCAAAAAGGTAATTCAACAAATGGCACTCAAAGAATTGAAGATACATTTGCAAAATGAGGTAGGGAATGAGGGACAGTAGAAGGCAGAGGAAAAAAAAATAGATCCATACTTCCTCACACTCTTCAAAAACTGACTCAAAATGCATCATATACCTAAAAGCAAAATCTAGAAAAAAGGATACAGGTGAAATCTGAGGGTTTAACTGAAACATTCTGTATCTTTTGAAAATTAATTATTTTTTTTAGTACTGGGGATTGAACCTAAGGGGCACTTTAGCATTCAGTTATATCCCCAAACCCTCACTTTTTTTGAGAGAGAGAGAGAAGGACAGTGAGAGAGAGACAGAGAGAATCAATTTTTATTGAGTTTTTCACATGGCTTTCGTTGCTCTGACACTTAGTTGCGTATGTGGGTGCTGGGGTTTGAACTCGTGTACTTGCGCATGTCGGGCAAGCTCCATAACTGCCGAGCCACCGCTCCAGCACCTCCCCCCCCCTTTTTTTAAGAGAGAGTAGGACAGTGAGAATGAGAGAATCAATTTTTATTTAGTTTTTCATGTGACTTTCTTCACTCCAACACTTCGTTGCGTACATGGTGCTGGGGTTTGAACTCACATCCTCATGCATGCCAGGCAAGTACTGTAACCGCTGAGTAACTGCTGAGCCACTGCTCCAGCTCCACCCCACCCCCACCACCAACCCTTTTAATTTTTTTTTTTTTTCAAAGAGAGAGGGACAGTGAGAGAGACAGAGAAAGAGAGAAACAGCTTTATTGAGTTTTTCACGTGGCCTTAGTTGCTCCAACACTCAGTTGTGTACGTGGTGCTGGGGTTTGAACCCGGGTCCTCGTGCTTGCCAGGCAAGCACTGAAACCACTGAGCCACCACTCCAGCCCCCTTTTAATTTTTTACTTTGAGACATAGTCTCACTAAGTTGCTCAGGGCCTCACTAAACTGCTGAGGCTGGTCTCAAACTTGTGATCCTCCTGCCTCTGCCCCTCATCACTAGAATTACAGGCATAAGCCACCATGGCCAACCTGTATCTTGATTGTGGTGGTGGTTATTTGATTATACATTTATTACAATTCATATGGGAAAAAAGCAAAAGGTTGAATTTTAACACATGTAATTATACCTTAATTTAAATTATTTTTTAAAAATTATGAATAAGGATCACTATATAAAACCTATTAATTTTGCCTCTACCCATCCATATATTGAAGTCAACATAAGTAGTTTCTGGAACATAAAATTATTCCTAAATACATCTTAAATGAATTAGAATAAGGAAAACACTGAACTATATAAAATTTAAAAACCATGAATTATATTAAACTCAGAATCATTATTATTTCAAAATGAAATTTCATACACTTTGAAAACAACTTTTAAAGGCTTTTTTAACCTTTTGGAGCATGACTGTTTCTTCAAAATAAAACAAAATGTAAAACAACCAACCAAGAAGACATTCTTCCCTCTTTCATCATTAATAAAACTTCTAGTGCAAGTCCAAAACCAACATAAAGTAGCCATATTGCACACAAGCTCTGCACTTTCAGCAAGCTTTCTGTGTAGTAATGGAGATCAATTCTAAGACATCTTGGGTCTTCACTGCACAAAAATTTCCACAGGGGGAAAGCCAGCACCAGAGAAGCTTGGCACAAGGCACATTCTCTCTCTCTGCCTCATAGGCACACAGTGAGCAATGTCCCTGTAGCCCAGCACTGCCAAGAAATGCACATTTGCTACCAGAGCCTCCTTTAGGTGCATGGCATAATTTCTTGCAGTGCAGGAGCTCCATAACTAAACCTGACTGTAAACCTAAAATGCAGTTCAATACACCACATTGGCTTTCTGAAAGGCCATCATCATTGATTTGGGTAAGTGGGTCTAAACTCTAAGGAGACAAAAATTTGAAATAGAGGTGTTTTTTTTCCTCCTTTGGGAGATTTAAAGAACATGTTGTGGCTCAGCGGCTAAAACACTTGCCCGGAATGCGTAAGAAACCAGGTTTGAACCCCAGCACCACATACACAACTATATGTCAGAGAAATGAAGGACAGATGAAAAATACATAAAAATTGATTCTTTATCTCAAAAAAAGAAAAAAGTTTCTGAGAATCAAAATCTCCATATCAGAAGTTACATAGTCCTACTTCTCATCCAAGACAGTTTATCCTTTACCAGAAACAAATGAGGAGTTGTCATTTAGCTTCTACTTTTACCTACTCAACCTAGGGAAACATGAAGCCACATATGTTCATGAAAATGTTAGTGGAATTCCCAAATCAATCCTCAATTAAAAACGGATTTTCAAAATCATAAAGTACCACCCATAAGTCCAACACTGTTGAATAATTTTACTAAAAGGTTCATATATTGGATTAAAACCTTAAGATCAGCCTACATATAATTTTCATTAATAGATCTTTTAAGCCTATCAACAAATCCAATCTTTCTTTCATATTATAACTCAAAATACTTGAAGAAATCTTTAATGTTCCACCTTAAAAATATACATATATGTATACGCATACACACACACACACACCCCTTTAAGTTTACCTGGGAATTCCATGAACAACAACAACAAACTAAGACTTTAAAGACACAAAATTCTAGAGTGGCCGCTAAATGTTCATCACATTTCAGCTCCAACATGAAAAACTCCTTGGAAGTTATTATTTCCCCTTCACAATAAGGAGAGAGGGAGAGAGGCAAAGAAGAGGGGGAAGGGAGAAGAGAAAGAATAAGAAAAAACTGAAGTCAGTGGCTTTTCTTAAATCCATTTGTGCTAGTAGGTGTTTCATCTCTGTGACCAAAATAACTGAAAAGTACAACTTAGAGGAAGAAAAGAAAAGTTTATTTTGGGCTCACAATTTCAGAGGTTCAGACCATGGTTGGAAGGACATGGCAGAGAAAAGTTGCTGAGCTTATAGTAGCCAGGAAACAGAATTGGGAGAGAGGAAAGGAGAGAAGGGCCCAAGAAGAGATAGAGGACCTAAAGTCATGCCCTCAGTGACCTACTTCCTCTAGCCATACCACCTGCCTACATTAATCATTCAAAATTATTAATGAATCAAATGGATTAATCCACTGTTGTGGTTACTGCTCTCATACTCTAATCATTTACCTCTGAACATTTCTGCATTGTATAACACATTCACTTTTGGGGGGCATTAAAGATCCAAACCATAACACCATTAGAGAACTAAGGACACAAATCTGTCACCTTGCAATCTGAAGAGATAAGCAAATCAGAGAATTATAGCCAAGAGCTGCTAACCTGAAGCAGAAGTGCTAGAGCTGCAAACTGGTAGTAACAATTAAATGTAGAATGTGATGAACTGCTGTGGATCAAAGATGAGAAATTCTTAGTTGCCACAGGTACCTGCAGCTCCTGTTTACTGGAGATCCTTTTGTGGGCTTTACTTCTAGGATCACCAGAAGTTTCTTGCAGTAAAAAGCCAGGGAAGAGTCTCTTATGGCTCTGGCAAGGGAAGAAGAAAGCAACCATTTGAAATACATTCAGAGCATTCCTCTACAAATGCTTGCTCTTTAGTCATTAACAGACCTGAGAGAAGGACACTTTGACTCCAGCATTTTCAAGCCTTCCTAACTCAAAGGGTAGGAGAAGTAAGACATACTTGTGAAGATCATATCCAGGGACACAGACCCACTGGAAGATTGAGATTGGATAATTAGATTAAGTTATATAATCATAAATATGAATATTTAAGAGTTCTACAATTTTAAAATCATAAGACCATAAAACTCTTAATCTAAATCATAAAATTAAGAGTCCTATATTCTCAAGGTTAAAGAACTCCTCCATATTTTACTACCAACCCAAAAGGGCACCAGCATAATAGAGGATGACAGCTAAAAGGGCTACAAGACACAGACTCTATTTAAGAGTTCTTCAGGAAGCCCCCAAACAAAAAAGGAAAAGAAATAAAAGTAAGGACACTAAAGAAGTCTGAAGTGTCTGGCACCTACAGCCATAGAAAACATTAAAAACAGACCAACCCCTAAGTAGATTAACATACAAACTTCACCTAAAGATCTACTTGCCTCAGTTCCTATTACCTAACACATAATGTTTGGCTTTCAATCAAATAATTAAAAGGGAAGGAAGAGGGTGTGGCAGCACATGCCTGTAATACCAGGTAACTCAGGAGACAGAGGCAAGAGGATCATAGGTTCAAAGCCTGCCTTGGCAACTTGGTGAGGCACTGTCTCAAAATAAAAAGGTCTGGAAGTGTTGCTCAGTGATAAAGCACCTCTGGGTTCAATCCCCAGGATCTCTTCTCCATGCCTCCTCAAAAAAAAAAAAAAAGAGGCCCATCCAAAGAGACAAAGGAAATGCCAGAACCAGTTCAAATTTTGGAAATATCTACCAGGGTATTTAAAATAATTATATGTTAAGGTTCCTAATGGAAAAAAAAAAGATAATGTGCAAGAACACATAGTTAGGGCCTTGCAGAGTGGCTCAGCAGTTTTAGCACTTGCCTGGCATACGTGAGGACCTGGTTTCAAACCACAGCATCATATACACAACTGTCAGAAAAACAAAAACCAAAAGAAAAAAAAATAAAATTGATTCTCTCTTTCTCTCTCACTCTCTCTTAAAAAAAAAAGAACACATAATGTAAGCAGAGAGATGGAAATTAAGAGAATCAAAAGGAAATGCTGTAAATCAAAACTACTCAAAGGATTTTTTTTAGAGAGAGAAGAGACAGTGAGAGAGAGAGAGAATCAGTCTTTATTGAGTTTTTCACATGGTTTTCGTTGCTCTGACACTTAGTTGTGTGCATGGGTACTGGGGTTTGAACCCGTGTACTTGTGCATGCCAGGCAAGCGCCATAACCACTGAGCCACTGTTCCAGCCCCTATTCAAAGGTTTAAAGAGATGATGGTAGAGACTTCCCCAGCAGAAATGAAAAGAGGAAAAAGAATGAGAAAACAATCAAAAGATCATCCAAGAATTGTGGAACATGTTGGTAGCAGCCAGCCTGAAATCTCCCAATTACAAGTTTGAGATCTAGGAGCTGGGGGTGTACCTACTGCTATTGCGTGTGCTTAGCATGCAATAGGCTCAAGGTTCAAATTCTGGCACCCCCCACAGTCTGAGATCTACTGTCGATCAAAATATCAAAGATAGAGTTTTAAATATCACTCACTGAGAGGCTCAAGAAAAGGAACTGACGTCAACATAGGAATTGTAGAACAAACATGAAGTAAAAGGGGAAATAGTAATAGAAGTTTTTCAGAAAACAAAGATAGTAGCAGCAGTGGTATCTTTCAAAGGAAAGGGTACTAAATGAAATCCATTGGATATAACAACAGAGATGTGGCCATCATGTTTCATTTTGCCTATTCTGCCCTTGCCTGCTTTTGGGAGCTGTTCTCTACCTACCCTCTCTCAAACACACAATCATTTTCAGTCCAATAGTTCTAGTGGTGGTTGACTATCACAGAACTGTGGCCACAGGGGTGAGCTATCTCCAAGCTCAAATAGTCTATTATAGGATTAGAGTAGAAGCCACTCTGAGGGGAACCACATAAAGGGTTGCTAGAAATGCTTCTTCCACATAGAAAAAAAAGCCATCTAAAGTGAAGAAATGACCAACATCCACAAAGATAACAGGGGATAAGTGTCCTAAGTAGTATTTGAGTTTCTCATTCCATTTGTTCCTCATACCCAGTTGTATGTTTACCTTTCTCTGGTCTGAGATTATTCCTAGTACCATTCAAATGAATACCTCTTTTCATGTGAATTACTTTAAATTAAGTTCCTGTAATCTGTAATAAAAAAAAAGCTGTAAATAATATAACATGGGTTTAAATGCAAACGTATGTCCTAAATTTCTACATGGGGTTATACTTTTTTAAAACTTAAGAGAACAAAAACTGTTAAATGGTAATAAGGAAGAGAGGTACCTGTATGGTAATTCCTAAGCTTTTAGACCTATATATTCCACCTTCTGGGAATCTCTCACATACTTTCTTCATTTTCATGGCTGCCACTCATTAGTGGTATGCATTTTTTAAGATGAACTCCTAAACGGATGTTCTGCCTCCAGCATTGGTATTCCTGATTCATTACCTATACCGATGCCAGTATAATTTTCCAAAACATATATTCAGTTGTGTTTCTCTGTATGGATAAAGTCCAAGTCATTTAACATGTTACACAAGATTCTTCATAATCTGGCTCCTGCCAAACTTTCCAATTCCATCTCCCATTGATTTCCAATTTGTATCATTATACATAACAATTTTCTATTCTGTAGTCGAAGTTTTCTTGGGCTTGGTTCCTGGTAAATGTCTTAGCTCATTTTTTTGTTGCTACAACAAAATACCTGAAGCTGAGACCTTATAAAGAGGAGAGGTTTATTAGCTCATTTTGGAGGCTGGAAGTCCAAGAGCAGGTGTCCGCTTGGCCTCTGGGTAGGTTCCCTAGATGGTACTACAACATGGCAAGGAAACTGCTGCATGCAAATGGGGCCAAGAATGTGGGGTGACCTTGCTTTATAACAACCCACTCTAATAAGAACTAAGTGAAATCCTAAAAGAACTACATTGATCACTTTCAAGGGCAGTGCTCCAAATGATCTAACTACATTCACTAGATCCCACTTTTCTTTTCCAGAGCTACATATTGAACCCAGGGCAGGCAGGCACTCTACCACTGAGCTACAGCCCCAGTCCCTGTCCTCAGCTTTTAAATGTTCTACTATCTCTCAATATCAACACATTGGGAACAAGCTTCTAGCATATGAACCCTAGGGATCAAACTCAAACCATATCCAATCCACAGGCTTAAACATTCACAAAATGTTCATTGATTTAAATTGTCTGTACACGCTGTTTTGTTAGAACACCATTTCTACCTCTTATGAAATTCACAGTTTTCATTTAGAGTTTTCCAAGATATAATTCTCAGGGTATTTCTATTTTAGCATAGAATTTTCCACAGGCAAACTTTGTGCTTAAGAAACACGCATGGTGGTGGTACATGCCTCTAAACCCAGTAACTTGGGAGGTGGAGGTAGGAAGATCATAAATTTGAGACCAGCCTGGGCAACTTAGTGTGACCCTGTCTCAAAATCAAAAAATAAAGGATTGGGCTGTATCTCAGTGGTAGTGTCCCTTGGCTTCAATCTCAGCACAGCAACAACAACAGCAACCAAAAGAGAGAGAGAGAGAGAGAGAGAGAAAGAAAAGATAAAGGCAGCGGTTGTGGGAGGGCGGAAGGAAGGAAGAATTTTTCTATTTGATTCCAGGATTATCCAGTTGATTTTCTTCCAAAATGAGAAGGAACTTCCTTTATACCTGAAGTTTAATATACTGTTGGAAACATGATTCAACATTTTGGCTGTAGAATGCCATGTGACAAGAGGAGGGTGAGTGAAGGAGAGATGTCATGAGATGAGAGGACTCAGTACTCCAAGGAATAACTCTTTCTACAGGTCCAGATTCACTCTGTACTAACAATACTTCTTGGCCAATCTCTCTTGATATATTGATCACCAACTTCTGCAATACAGCAAGGTGTTTTAGAAAATATGTCTTTCTGTTGTTTTCATAAAGAAAGGGATGAAAGGAAGAAATAAAGCAAACATTTTATGAAACTGCTATGATAGATGATTTCTTCCATTACTCAACCATTTCACCTGTTACATTTTTACAGTTGGAATAAACAAGATTTGGAATGCTTAAGTAACATATACCACAAAATTTTACAGTTTGTTAAGGTTTTTACTATATTATACTATTCTTAAAGTGACAAGGATGAAAATGAAAATATATTAGTATTCTTGGCTAAAATTTTTAGCTTCACTACTTAATAGAGGTATTTCAGGATATTATTTCAAGGAATTTTTGCCCCACAGTTTATGTAGCTTGTGATTAATTTTCTTTTCCTTTTGTTGTTCTACATGGGCAATAGTACTTTTGTAAACATGGAAAATACTGAAGAAATACTAAAATACCTATTGTGTAAGAGTGAAAGAGACTGTCAAAATTTTTTGATTATCTAGTGTTGGTGAAAGATGTGGGGAGAAGTCATATACTGCAACATACAAATGAATAGTCTTTTTTGGAGGGCAATTTGGCAACCTCCATCAAAATGTGCAATGAACCTACCCTCAGCTCAAATTTTACTTCTAGAAAAGAATTTGTATGTACATGTCCACAAGTTTGACAGATAAGGACTTATGCTTCAAGGAGCTGTGTTAATGAGACTATTCTTTCATTGCTAGATGATTTTGATGGCTATCTGGACAAAGTTTACAAACTTGCTATTGAACTGGATATGTTTTGTTATGTATTTTCTTTATAAGGACAGCAAAAAGTCTGGAAGATTCAAGTGGCCATAAGTGGCATGAAAAGGGTTTTTTAAATGTTTACCTATATGCATTGATTACATATGGAGTTAAGCACAATCACACAGGTTTTACTGAAGATACAGAACATTCTCTATTTCTCTTTTTTGTCATGGGTATAGCATAGATACCCAATTTGTTCATTTAGGATCCATGACCAAATAATTTCTTTATGCCACATATTTTTTTTTCATGAGCAGAGCACTTAAATAACACTTGTACCTACTAAACCTGGGTTTTATATAAAGATGATTCCAGAGGGCATTGGAAACCCCAGGTTTCTCTTTGATCCTCCAGTGTCTTTAGAAAATAATTTCAAAATCATCGTTTCCTACCCTTTTATTCTCTGCAAATTGTTAGTAAAAGCTGTCAAGGCAGTAGGCCAACAGCAGCTCAATCATATGTGAACTACCACTGATTATCCTAAAGAAATATTGCAGTTAAAAGAATCAACTCTAGAGTACATACAGACCAGATTATTTTCAGAAAAGCAAAACTTCATGTAAAATATCTTCCTTTCAGATCTTTCAGAATATTTTATATTCATGTGTTTATAATGGGAAGAATATAAAGAATGTATTAAAACAATACATTTTAAATTATTAAAATCTTAGAAAATTTTATGTATAATATTCACCTTAAAATACATTTCACAATTCAACATTTAATTATATCATTAAAAAGTTAACTTTATGAGATTATAACTTCTATTTTATTCTTTTATTGTGTAATTTAAAAATTATTTTCATTGAGTTTAGCCATTTTTATGATTTAGCTTTTTTCAAGCTTATTTTGGAATAGGCAATCTATTCCAAATGTTTTATTTTTCTTCTATTAAATAATTATTCATTTTTAAAGACATTGCAAACTAATGATCAACTCTTTCCTTTAAGCTGGTGTAGTTTTTCTCTAGCAATTCTCATTTCTACAGGGTGGCATTTTGGGCTTTATGGCACTCTTGTGAAATTTCCAGTGTTATCTAAAAGCAAAAAGCAGTTCCAATCACCTTTTCAATATTACTCCTACATAAATCCCTATACTGTGACAATATGAAATTATCTTTTATATTTATTTAGCCTTTTAGCTGCAAAAATTTTATAATAAACACTAGGACCCATTACTAGATTATTTCACAAGCTGGATATTTTAGGGCAAAATTTTCAAGTCCATTTGATAGATGTAGTGTAAGATTCTCACTTTGTGCTGGAGTACAACTCAGTGATTGGGCACTTGCCTAACTTACCCAAGGCCCTGGATTCCATTCACAGAGCATGCAAGTGCGCATGCACACCCCCCTAAACCACCCTTGTCTCTCTCACACACAATAATTTTATTTTTTTGGAAATCTAATGAGGTAACTTTTACAAACCAGATTCTTCTTGTAATACTCGTGGACTGAATAGAGTAATTAAATTGCTTCATGTTAGGCTTTATAGTGCAAATTACTAAACCACTAATTAAATTCCTTAAAATCTACTAAAACTGCTACTGATTTGTGAGGTGAAAACTAGCTTATTGCTTCATTTCAAGGACAATTTTCAACCTAGAATTCAAACTGATATCTCTATTTATCTATATGTAATTCTATATATGTTAAATATCACCTCAACTTCATAACAGTACATAGAAAAAGGACAAAATTGGACAAATTACTCTCTAACAATATTGTTTGAGATATTTCTTCTAAAACGTACATGGTAAAACTTCATTAACAAATGCAGTAAACTAATAATAAATTTGTGAAAATATCAAAATTGGAGAGTGATGGCAACAAATAATCTAATTATGAAGTTCACATGTAAAAACTGATACCTTCCTTGATAATGACAATTTAATTTATAAATGTTAAGATGATACATCTTTAATAAGACTTGTAGAGAAAAACACTTTATATTAAGATCATCGAACCATTCAGATTTGGAAAAACTGATTGCATATGAGAAAAACATTATAAAAATATAATTTTAAGAAGTTCCACATAGCCTTTCTAATCAATGTGTGGCGATAGGGTAGAACATTTAGAATGACTTGCTCCTCACACAAAATACTACACAGAAATATGATTTTGCTTAAAATTCACAGGATTCTTTGACAAAAATATATAGTGATATTCTAAAACACATAAAAAATGTCAAAGATATTATTCAATGGAAATATAATTTTTTAAAAAAAATTTAAAACTGTATGTAGGCAGGATATACAAGTAAATTTATTTAGAAATAAAAGTTGTATCTCAATGGTGTCACTGCTTTTCTGTCATGTATTACTCTAAAAATAACTTAAAATACAGAAAAAAATTAAATTTCTAGCTCAAGCTTACAATTCTAGGATGAGAGAATTGTGATATATTAGACAATTTTTTATAGTTTTATCCCCTGCTATAAGCCAATGTTATTTTCTATGAACATAAAAACTAATATTCCAGCTTGCCTGTAGAAGGAGAGGTTTCTTGTTTGGTTTGGGTTCTTTTTTCATTTTTAGGAGTCATTTAATTGGACTTTATTACTGCAATGATTTGGACAAGAGTAATGTCTTTAACACCTACTATTTATCCTTACATTGTACTAATAATTGTGCTAATTTAAAATATATTCATTGGTCAGAACATGTTATTTTCAATCTAAAATATCTGAATCTTAGGAAAGAATAAGTCAAAATACTTTAAGAATAAATTGCAAAGATTTTGCATTTTGTGAAGAAAATATGAAATGATTACTGTATATAGAGATAACAAAAGTCATTAATGCAAGCACAAGATATTTATCAAAATAAATTTAAAATAAATAAGCACTGAAAACAAAAAACATTTAGGTGAACTAAAAGAGAACAAGATTTCAGAAACTGATGAAATTAGCAAAAATTTTAAAATTGACTATATTTCATCTCCCTGGCAGTTTTGTTTTCCTTTTATAACTTCCAATTTTTACTGCAAAATACTAGTCCTTGATATGAATCTTCATTCCTTCTCAACTGCAAAGATATTTTAAAGCTACAATATGAAAACGTCATTAACCAAATTATTTCACAACTATTTTAAACTAACCCCACATGCAGCAAGTGTCTTATTTCTAAAAACTACTCATATTCTTGAGTATCAAGCAGAGTTATATTTTCAAACACAGTTCATCTTGATGAAGAAATTCAGGACCCATTGGCAATCTACCTGTTACCCTAGAAAGACAAATTTTCCCTCTCAGTACTGGCTGGAACTCTACTTCAAAGAGAATCTATCAGGTTTCTGTGCTCCTCCCAGACCCTTCTTGCTGAGATGACAAAAGCAAATCCCAACTCTGGGGAAGGCACCTTTTTCAGAACTCCTTTGCCAAATGTTGTTTCCAAGGCAAAAACCAACACATCAATTTTCAATAAATACCACATCTTGGGCAATAAGCCAAACAGCCTACTGAATCTTTTCGTCTAAGAAATTTTATCTGCCACAGGCTGTCTTACCAAGTTTTCAGTGTTAAATGTGAAGTGTGAAACCACAAAAACCTAAACTATGAAAAACAGCAAGGTACCAAACAATATATATTGAGCATGTTATGGCTCATATGTAAAATGGTAGGATGCCTAAGTTGCATCCACAATCCCAGAAGAAATAGGTAACACCTAGTGCCTTTGAGAAGGGGAACTGGGAGGCTGGAGGGGAGGGGGAGCCTTCTCTTTTCACTGTATTCCCTTTGAGAGTATTTGCTGCTTTTTTTTTTTCTTTTTCTGAGTGCCAGCACTGTTTTGAAGGAGGTGGGGTTGAAACACCCGGAAAACATTCCTGAGAAACAACATTTACTGTGAAATTCAATTTAGTCAACAGTCTTTAAAAACTAAGTATGAATTTCCATTCAGAATTTGGGGAGACAATAATCTGATGAAATGAATTTGATAAAAAGCTTCAATGGAGTACTAATCAAATTGTTTTGTGTTTAAATATACATATGCATTCTCCAAACTATCTATTTCAAAATCATCTGCACACATCCAAATGGTGTTTCCCGCATTAAGGTATGTAATTTCTAGAGACACAAATAATTCACAGGAAGAAATGTTGAAGACTGCAGATTTCCCCCCAGAACTGTTCACCTCCGAAGAAGTACTATTTCATTCACTGTATTCCTAAGCAGTCAGAAAGTAACCCTCTGCAGAGATTCTTCAGATATGATAAAGTGCTTTTTTATTTAAAGATGGGAGCCTATCAGACGTTAATACACTTGTAACAGGACCCAATATAGTTAAAAAGTAAAGTAAGGAACAACTTGTGGTGTCACCACTGTGAACTGCTATATTGATGTCCTATAAATAAAATAATGTGAGATTAAATGTATGGCCTGAAAACAGAGTACATAAAACTCATCTGGAAAAAGTGTAAATACCTTTTCAATTTGGACAACAAATCAACATGGAATTTATGACAATATTTGCATTTTTTGAAATATATTTAAACTTGAAAAATAAATATAATGGCTCACAAGGTGACTTTTATATTTATAGATGTTGTAAGACACATATTTTTACTTACCTTGTTGTCTTTGATGAAAGTTTAAAATAACTTTCTATTATTTTATTTAAGCTAATAAACACAAGCAATATGAATTTAAATTAAAACAAAAACTTAAAAGCCAAGCTGGAGTTTTCAACATGATTCCAGTAATTTCTTAAATACATTCATAAAGGCTTCTTTGTGTATTATTATTAAATTTAACTAGGTAATTACTGTACAGGTGAAGATGAAGACCTAGCCCAGGTGTCTCAAGTTCAGGGAAGACCTGTAAAAGTAGCATCATGTTACAATGGTAGAAATAGTAATCTTGCTAAGTCAATATCTGATGTCTGTAAATATCTGGTGTTAAATTGCATTTTGCTCTTTGGTATGTACTTTAAATATTACTCTAAACACTCATCTGGTCACACTTTCTTTCCATAGGTGACCATCTAGCTTTTTCTACCATAGAAAAGGCAGATTCTTTGCCAAAGTACACTGAAATGAGCAGAACAATGATTAAAACAGTAAGACAAAACCAGGAAAGACATTCCAATCACAGGACCAAAACCAAATAGAGAAAGGAATATGTAACATTGTTCTTGCCTTCAAGACATGTGCTGGCAGGTTCAACTTTGATAGTTTTCATGTGTCCTTTCTTTTTTAAAAACAAAATCTCACTATAAAAGCATTCTCCTTTGCTTTTCTTTTTTCCTACCCCTGTCTCCAGGAAAACTTTTAAATTGTATGTTTATTTCCCTGTTATCATTATGTTTCTTTAATTGCAAGACCAGTTAATACATTTTGTCCTCTTCTTTTGTTTTATTCTTTGTCTTGCTCATTATTTGGTGGAGAATTAATATCTAAGTTCTTCTTTGCCATGCAGGTAAATTTGCAAACCAAAAGATGACAATTTTTTTCTAATCAGTTTATCTATGTTTTTGTATTTTTTAAGAGAAACTAGCTTCATCTGATTTCTGCATTTCCTTCTATATTTCTTGAATAGGTTATTTTTCTAACAATAATAAAAAGACTCATTGCAAACAACTAGGAATATTTGACTTTTTTATTAGGATAGTGATAAAGTAAATCCTATGCCAGAAAGTAGGGGGTGGGTGAGGAGGGAGGAAACAAAGGGAAAGGACAGTAAAGAACTTTTTTACAGGTGCAAATTGAACATGAAACATTTAAAAAAAAAAAAAACAAACACAAACAAAACCCAGCCTTCTTTTTCTTGTTGTACCTCCATCCCCACAGAGTAAAAACAATACTTACAAGTTAGCATCTGTGTATTTGTCAGTGCCTGTGTTTTCTCTCTTCTTTGGACTTGGATACTTTGAGCTAATTTGGAAAGTGTCCGTTCGGTTGCCCACAAAATGATGCTTAAGGATCTAAAGATGCATAAATTAGGGAGCCCTACAATGGCATAGGATGGTCATTGTATCTCTTCTCTTTATGCACTCTCATGGTGGGACCCGAGAGCCTTTTTTTTTTTTTTTAACACTTTAGATGATGGAGCAAGTGAGGGACTGGTAGCTAGAGAGGAAGAAGCAAGCCCTGCAAACCGCCCCCTCCCAAACTTAGCACACTGCCCCTCCCCAGTAACACTGGGCTTTGCTACGAAGTCACTTTAGAAAAACTTGGGTTCGGATGGGGACAAGTGTGTGGAGTCCTTCCCGTCTAGCCTCCACACCAGCTTCCTAGTTTCTACTTCTGGTTCTGGGTAACTGGCGCGGACAGAGGCGCCAAGGATGGAGAAAGCAAAGGAGGGTGATCTTTTCAAGAAACACCCAAGTGCGCCTTTTACCTTTTTTGCCTCTGTTATGGGGAAGTGGGGACGAGAGAAAAAGATGTCAATGACCATTGTTTGCTCGTTTGGGATGTTGCTCCGCCCCCCGAGTCTGTCGTAAACCTGGCGCCGGACTAAAATAAACCCCAGATCCCGCAGCTCTGGGGGCTCGCCGCGCCGACTCATCTTCACAGGCGCTGCCGCCGCGGCCGAGGTGGCGGCGACGAGCGGTCGCCGCGTCCCGCCCGCGCCCGCCCCCGGGCCCCCTTACCTGGCCGTCCGCCGAGCCATGTCGTTGAGCCCTAAGCACACGACGCCCTTCTCCGTGTCAGACATCCTGAGCCCCATCGAGGAGACCTACAAGAAGTTCGGCGCCGCCATGGACGGCGCGCCGCCCGGGCTGGGGGCGCCCCTGGGGGCCGCGGCCGCCTCCTATCGCGCGCCGCCACCCGGCACCTCCTCGCAGGCGGCGGCCGTGGCGGGCATGCAGCCGCCTCACGCCATGGCAGGCCACAACGCGGCGGCCGCGGCAGCAGCAGCAGCGGCGGCGGCCGCCGCGGCCGCCACCTACCACATGCCGCCGGGCGTCTCGCAGTTCCCGCACAGCGCCATGAGCGGCTACTGTAACGGTGGCCTGGGCAACATGGGCGACCTACCTTCGTACACGGACGGCATGAGGGGCGGCGCGGCCGCCGCGGCCACCGGCTGGTACGGCGCCAACCCGGACCCGCGCTATTCGTCAAGTGAGCGGGGGCCAAGAGCGCGGGACTGAGGGCAGGCGGGGGCGCGGGGTTTTCCCGCCACCGGCGGGCGCGAGGGGCGCAGGGGTTTGAGTCCTCCGCGCACGGGGATTGACGTCGCCGAGGTCCCGGCCGGCGCGTGCGGGGGGTGGGGGTCCTGGCCTCGCGCAGGGTGCTGGGGCCCGGGCTGCAGCGCGCCGTCGCGGCTGCTGCGGTGTGAAGAAAGCGCGGGCGGCGCTGGGACAGGTTCGCGTTGGGCGGGGAGCTCACCCGTCTCCTTGGGCCTCCTCCCCAGTCTCCAGGTTCATGGGACCGTCGGCGGGAGTGAACGTGGCCGGCATGGGGTCGCTGACGGGCATCGCCGACGCCGCCAAGTCCCTGGCACCGCTGCACGCGGCGGCGGCGGCGCCACGAAGGAAGCGCCGCGTGCTTTTCTCGCAAGCGCAGGTCTACGAGCTGGAGCGGCGCTTCAAACAGCAGAAGTATCTGTCGGCGCCCGAGCGCGAGCACCTGGCCAGCATGATCCACCTGACCCCCACACAGGTCAAGATCTGGTTCCAGAACCACCGCTACAAGATGAAGAGGCAGGCCAAGGACAAGGCGGCGCAGCAGCTGCAGCAGGAGGGCGGCCTGGGCCCGCCGCCGCCGCCACCGCCACCGTCGCCGCGCCGCGTGGCCGTACCCGTGCTGGTCAAGGACGGCAAGCCCTGCCAGAACGGCTCTGGCACGCCGACGCCCGGCCAGGCCGGCCCGCAGCCTCAAGCCCCGACGCCCGCGTCGGAGCTGGAGGAGCTGTCGCCCAGCCCGCCCGCGCTGCACGGCCCCGGGGGTGGCCTGGCCGCTCTGGACGCTGCGGCCGGGGACTACGGCGGAGGCGTGCTGGGCGCCAACCTGCTCTACGGCAGGACGTGGTGACCTTGCGGGTGCCCCGGGAAGGGGTCTTGCCCGCGACAGGAATGGTGGACAAGAACGGATGGGGGGAACGTGCCGAAGCTGACTCTGAACTCAGCGAGCTAAGACGAACGGGTAGCGAGAGGAGCAGGCTCTGAACCTCTTAGCTGAGGGTGGGAGACAGCAACAGCCCAAGGACCGAATAATGTAACACCACGGTTTGAAGTGGTGATTTCCTCCTTCCAGAAGTTCCTAAATTAAGCGAAAAGCTGGCCGAATCCACATTCACCATGTTCCTAACCAAAGCTCTCAAGAGTTTTAAAAGTTGGAAACTTTGTTGGTGTCTGTAGCTGTAAAAGTCTACCCAGCTTTAACGCCATTTGAAGTGGAGTTTGTTTATCTTGGGACATAAATTTTCAAAGCCCCCCCCAAGTGCAATTGCGTTAATATTTGATTGAAAGTAAATTGAATTGTAGCTCAAGGTGGGTCGTACACAAAGCAACATTATTGCAAAGGAAGTATTAGGTAAAATATTATTTAGGTAAAATAAAGCAGTGGAGGAAAGTACTGATCATATGAATCTATATTGCTTTTTAAATTTAATGCTGATTTCAAAATACCCTGATCATTATTTGGCGACGCAATGTTTGTACACTATCTTACAAAAGGACCCTCCCTGCCCCCGTCTCCAGATACCCAAAGGCAGCTCACCATAAGAAAAATTATAAACTACTTTTTATATGGAATCTGGTTTCTCCAAACCAACTGATAAAATAAATACAGCATTTCCTTCCATACACATGGTATTTTCTCTTTTTAGGGTATTTTTTGTCTGAATTATTTGAATACCTTGATAAAGTATTAGAACAAAAGTAAAATTGCTAAACTTAACATCAGTCTATTTCAAAGCACGTCAAGAAGAAAGATTAAGGTGGCTTATTGAATTGTATTCCAGATATAATGAAAAAGTAAAATATTTATAATTTCCCATCACATTTAGAACTTAATAGGAGTTACACCGATTTTGTTGGTGTTTTATTGTATAATAATGTATTTACTCTTTAATATGCTGATTTATATTTCCTATGTTTCAAATGGATATTTAAATATAACTTAAAAGAAGCTTAAGTACTTTTTTCTAAAAGTCAAGTGGTCATTTCTTTTTCATTAAGTGCATAGGGTTTTGTTTTGGTTTCTGGCTTTTTGTTTTTTAAACACTGATTGGAATGATGTAACAATACAACTCAATTACTCATGATTTTAATAACTGGTATTGGAGGAAAAATACTAAAAAGCTAAATAATAAGCTTATAAAATTAATAAAAGTTAAAGAACATGGATAAAGCATGATTTGCAAATGATCAAAACAAATAGCAATCAGAGACCCTAAAATCTATTCTGTTTTAAGGTTTCAGAATAACAGTTTGGGGCTGAAACATTTTATTTCATTGCATTGTTTGAACGTTTCTCTGTGCAAAGTGAATTCATAGGAAGGTGTTATAAAAGTTAAACTTGCACTTTCTAAGCTGTATTTTATATATTAAATGCTAAAAAAAAAAAACAAACTCCAGTTCCTTTCACAGAGGGGATGGGAAGAAGCAGAGATCATCCTTTATCAAGGAACTGTGAACACATTTTAGAAAAGAAGATTTAGTTTAAAAAAACATTCTACATAACAAAAATAATTTCAGCAGGTAAATTAGTGTTGACATGGTGCAATAAACCAACAGAAAAATCTCCGTTTGCTTTTTTAACATATTAATGGGCTGACTATAAAAATAAATGTTAACAAGGCAACAAAACTATTCCTGATGTGTCAAAGTTCAAAATGCTTGTTTACATCAATTTGATCCCATATCATTTCTGGAAAACATGTTTTAAAAGTCCACACAGTTTGCAATACATGTTTATAAATATGTGTGTATATATATATTTTTTTCTTTAACAGTCCAATGCCTACAAAAGCAATAACTGCTTATGGCCTAAGGGCACCCAGTAACATATTTAGGGAAAACAGAATCTTCCTAGACAGTTTTTCTTTGATAATTTATTTCTAGAACAAAGAATGCCTTCAGTTGATGAAGTGAACTCTATAAGAAAAAGTCACCATTAAAAAGAAACATTTTTATTCAATATTTTCTGAAAGCGTATTTAGTATAACCATATCTTTTTCTTTTCAACATTCCTTTAAGTAATAAAAATCCAAACCAGAAGTAATTGCTGCAGAAGATTTAACATCCTGCACCATGAAATTTACTGTGTTTATGTGTGCACATCCTGAAATTAGGAAAAGGTTTAATTCTTGAAACATTAAAAGAAAATAATTTTACTATAGAATTCCACCTTTTGATTAATACAAAGCAAGAGCTTTTTTCTTTTGCAGTTAGTGCTCTGCAGATCTTTTATAAAAACACAAATGGCCAGACTAGGTGAAACTCATTAACTGAAGAGGAGGATAAGTGTCTCTGCAACCAAGAGGGAGAACTGGCACAGGGTCTGAGTGGAACAAAGCCCCCTCGAAGTTTAGCAGAGGCCACTGAGCAAACCTCAGTTTCAGAAATGCTAACTGCAGATGTGACATTTTCCTACTTGTTTGAGCTCTAACATACCTTTTCCAATGGAGGCACAAAAACCAAAACTCAGAATCAAAGTTGTAGAGAGGCATGGCAGGGATTGCAGGTACTTTTCTGTAATCTGCATTGGGATGTAAATTGAAGTGTTGTGTGTGAGAGTGTGTGCAATTTTGAAGGACATAAGAAGGGTGTTTTGTATATGGAAGGGTGAGAGTATAACCCAGTTGTTTTCTATTTAAGTCTTTGCTTGGAATGCTTAGAACCACAACCTAAAGGTCGGAACAAGTAGTCAATCAGACTTCTATCAACACAGATGTGCTCAAATTCCATTCTACTAGTGATTGTTTACTTTCAATTTAAAGCAAATCAGAGACTCAGTCTTGTTCACTAAATGCAAACACCTTCCATAGACTTGCTTTGTTAACTATATTGAATAGTGATGATTTAGAAAGACTTTTAAAAAATTTGTGAACTATAATTATATAAAGATGTATCAATCACATTTTAAACATGAAATGTGCATATGACAATTGCAGTTCAGAGCATGGATGATATTCTCTAGCTAAGGTATGTGGATGAAACCCTGTATGTTAATTATTTGAGTTCAGTTTTTGTTTTTGTTTTTTTTTTTTTGTTTGTTTGTTTTTTTAAGCTGTTACTTTCCATCCCTAAGCCCAGGGAGCTAGAGAATGAGGATACATTTTATAAAACGTAAGTAGCCTTTTACTGCTGGTGAGAATTAGCATCTGGGGAATTTTCAAAGATGCCCAGACTGGGAACTGTATCTACATCCCATAAGGAATTTGTTCTCTAATAAGTATTGAGATTGCTCTATAATTTCAAGATCACTTATATAATTTTTAAGTTTAGAGATAATGGAAGTTTCTGGGAGAGTTTTTTATTTTTCCTTTTTGCTTTAGAACGTTTTGCCTGAAATGAAATTAAATGCCTTTAAAAAAAAATCTGTAACCTCTCATTTCAGTAATTGTTTAGGTGACTTCTAATAAAATTTTAACTACTATCTTTGTCTAAATTTAAGTTGTGCAACTATTTGCAATAGTGAATATCTCTAGTCCCATTTCACACAGATTAAATGTTCTCTCTTCATCCACATTCTATAAATACAGTATAGTGGAACAAGCCCAGAGTCTTAGATTTAAGTGAGTTTGGAAGCAGCGTACATCGACAACGGATCGTTTGCATTTCCATTCTGTGGCTGACCTTTTTTCCAGGTTAGAAACAGAGCAGTGGATCACCAGCAAGAGTTTGGTGGGATCTCCGTTCCCTGATCCTTTTGGGGTGGACGGAAGGTGCCCTAACGGACTCTACAGTGGGTGTGGTAAATTTACATAAGGGATGTCTATGTTTTAGATTTCTAAGCATAGTTAAGTTTGTTTACACTTAGACTACGAATTTAAAATAGTAGCCTCGGCGGAGGGCGGGGGCGTTTCCCATATTCTCTTACAGGTTCGGCGCTTTTGCTTTTATACAGGCAGGTGAGACGGTAAAGAAACTGGGTATCTTGAGAAGCCACAGCACCGCATCCCGGGAGCGGAGGGATAATGCTACAGTGCCATCCCAAAGGTCGAAGGTGTGAGCTTTCCCGCGCCCACCCTGACCCACGCTGCCAGCTCGCGGCGTTCCAGGACCGCTGGGCGACCGGCTAGAGCACGGGACCCGCGGGTCGGCCGAGGAAAGCAGGGAAAACTGCTGCCTCACGTGCAGCAGCGCTCCCGCACTTCCTGACCCAGGCGGGAGGGGAACTGGGCCAACTCCTCAGCAGAATTGGACTCCGAGGACCATCCCGCTCCGGCTGCTAAATTGCAGCATCTTCCGATCTTTCAGCCCAGCGAAAGCGCACCCGACCTCTATCCAAGGCGCCTCGCAAAAAAACCGCGAGGGCGGGACCCCCCAGATCCACCCTAGCTTTTTCCCGGACTTCCCGCGTCATCCTGCGGAAATTAGCCTATCGGTCATTACACCTAATTTGCCTTTGTAACGCTAAATGGCAATCTAATACCAGTTTGTAGACGGCTTCGCACTTTAACATATATTACCCCATTTGATCTTTAAAGGGAAGACAGCTGCTCATTAGGGGCCCTTAGTGCCACAATAGTGAGGCTGTTTCCAGGTTCTAAGATTTTAAAACTCGTTAATGTGGGACTCCGAAAAAAAAAAGTGCACTATTTAAAAATATAATGGAGAATAATTAACTACTTAAAATTGTACCTTTGACTCTGACATTTTAATTTTGAGGAGCCATTTATAGCTGTAAATACGCCACTTAAACTGTAAAAAGCATTTTACTTGAAGTAATGGGCATTTTTTCTGGAAGAGTCTGAGGTGGAAACAAGTTGGAAGGAGATGAGTTGAAGAACAAGGGACAGACAGAAGGAAGCAGGGTGAAACAATGGAGGGTTCCACCAGCAGGTGGATGCCTCTGGGGCACAGGCACCTGTTCTTCAGAGTGAACCCTGGCACCATTACCAGTCCATCAAGACTTTTGCTTAGGCTTAAACATTCAGTCAAAAGCTAAATTATTTGAAAGCCAGTCTCATGAAGGCTTAAAATAAAACCAAACTTAAGGTTTGGGGAAAATACAAAGGGCAGAAGTATGAGTTTTGGGTACCTATCAAGCTACACACACTGCAAGCTAAGACACTTTGACAGCACCTTTGGAATATGTGGTACTTTATGTAGATTGCTGTACATTCTGAATATTTGGAAGATATACTAGAGAAATTTAATAGCATTATCACTTTAATGTAGAACGAAGGCAACATGATTTATGTTGGCAATTCCTGACTGACTCAACAATAAAATGATCCTACTCATCACTAGCAATGAAAATAACTTCAAGGGACTAGAGCAGTGGTTCAGCCTTAATTACAGCACTTGCCTTACATGTGTGAGTCTGAGGGTTCAAACCCCAGCACCATGTATGCAGGGAAGTGTTGGAGCAATGAAGGCCACATGGAAGACTAAATAAAATTGATTCTCTCACTGTCCCTCTCTTAAAAAATCAAACAAAAAGACTTCAAAATACTTTCTTATTCAAGGTTAAAGTGAGATTTCCACATGAACTCAACTTTAGTTGAGTATTAAAACAAAAACGTCCTAAATCAGAGAGTCAAAAAGAATTCTTATCCTTACAATCTTTGGCTAGGATGGGAAAATAGATAATAGTAAGGAAGATAAATGATACTAATTCAATTTTTTTTTTAAGGGCTGAGGACCAAACTTGGGGCCTTACGCGTGCTAGGCAAGCGCTCTGCCACTGAGCTAAATCCCCAACCCCACTAATTGAAATTTTTGAAATAACATAAAAATATGCTAAAGAGTACAGACTACTTAGTTAATAATTAAAACTTTCAACTTTTCATAAAGATTCAGAACAAGTCCTTAAAACTGGAACACAAGTCTAAATGGAACTTTAAAAATGTAAATAATTTATTCTTACAAAGACTATCTGTAATGGGAATACTAATAAAAGCTTTTGTTGGAATGTTGCATTGACCACATCCTCTTAATACCTACTTCTTCACTGACTTGCTTCTGACATCTAACTGTAGAAATTAACTGTTCTGTGCAAAAGCTGATTTATGAAAAACATGCTTAGTCAAGATTTTCAAAGTTAAAATCTTTAAGAACACAACAGATCACAGTTTTTAAAGTTTAACTTTATTTTTTTACTAAAGTCCAGAAATTTCTGTAAGACAAGTACGTTAATGAAATGTTTCCAAAGAAATACTGAACAATATATACTCTAGTTTGCTGAGGGTTCCAGCTCAAGAGTTCATACCTAATTCTTGTGCATTAAAAATCAGCATGGATCTTAAGATGATCTAGAATACACTGTTTTGAAATCCACAGCTGGTTTGATTTTTAACCATAATGAAAAACCAGTACTCCTAATTCCATCAAATGTGTTTTACAAGCAATAATAAATTCAGATCCACTGTATTATGCAACAACACATCTTTGGAAAGCAACATAAAACAGTGAGATCATATCAGTAGAAATATACACGGTTAAAAGAAATACACAAAGTACTGTAGTTTTATTAAAAACTACTACTTGGGAAAGAAATCTCCTTTCCACAAATAGCATAAAACTGTAGAATGATGAAAGGATTTGGAAAAGCTTTACAAAAGCTTAATTCCAGCTGTATCTTCCTGAAGGAGGTGGCAAAGGGTATTTCCTTCCTTCTCTGGGATATCCCTGAAAAATAAACAAAGAAAGAGTTTATTACTAGATTAATATCCTTACAAAGAAATCAATTTTACACTTCTGTGGAAAAACACATCATAAAAAAGCTAAGCATGTCTCAAGGTACAGCACATGGAAAGTCCCCATAAACAGATGCTTTGAATCCAGAGCTTTAACACAAGCTTGTTGCAAAGTTGGAGAATGGAGCACAAAGGATATCACTGAAAGCTAACCAAATAATCTTCAACAACCACACCTAGGAAATTTTTCAAAATGCATACAAATGAACTATAGTGAAGTGTTTGTGTAAATATGTTCTCAATTTCCCACCATCTTGTGTAGTAATTCAAGTCACTTTGTAGTAAGGTGCCCACATCATCTTTAGACATATTACACTAGGAATGCCATTTCATTTAACCAAGGTAGGAGCCTGCTGAGTCAGCTAAGGCCTAAAGATTGCTTTTAGGGATTTTTTTTTTGGTTTAGTTATAAATAGTAAAGCATTAAAATAATAATTGTTACATAATCAAATGGCTACATAACATAATCTAGTATGCTTACAAATAACATTTCTGTATAATAAAAGACAAATGTGACAATCCATCCATCATAACTCCTTTTCTAAGTGTTGGAGGTGTAGTGGAGTGCTTGCCTAGCATGCATGAGGTCCTGGACTGGATGTCCAGCATTGGGGGAAAAATTTCCTTTCTAGGCCTCTAGGGTTCTAAAATGGAACACCCTCACTTTGCCACCCAGAGTGCTTTAGTAATTGTAATATATGCAAACTCTCAAGGCCATAGTGTAGGCTACGGCCTTGTTTAGTCATAAACTTCACTGAAAATACAATGAAGGCATGTCTGTAGTAAGGAATTTTTGTAACAACAGCACTTTGAAAAATCATGATTTAATAAAAAGTATCTCAGTGGAAATAAGACTGAGGAAAAAAGGGAATGAATGTATTCCTGAAATGAATCATAAATTTATCAACTGGTTTATATCGTCTATACAAATAAGAATAACCTCCTCTAACAGCAGAGAGCTCTCTAAAAGGGAAGATCTCCTCTCTAGGAGGTAGGAAGATGATGAACTGAGGTCAGCAAGCCAGGCAACCAATCCCTCAGTTTTGCTGCCAAACTGGGGTTCCAGGGCTTTAGTTACTGACTTGGAAAATGAGGTGAATGGACTATACATTCTGTAAGTTTCTTCCAGTTATGTCCTCATTTCAAAAATGCTGATTATTTAAATTGACTAGTGTCATACAGACTCTAGTAGCATAATCCCTATTTACTGACATGACTAATTTTTTAAATATCTAATTTGAATTTTTTAAAAATATATCCATTTTAATTAATAGAGATGCAAACATTTTAGATATACTTATTTCCTTCTATGATTATAGCCTGCTGTGTGTCTGTTGCCTGGAGAAGAAAGGCTTGGCGAGATATTCCCACCTTAAGGAAAGAAATCATTGTAGGTTCACAGAATGTATTTTTTAAACTTTAAAATTTTTTTTCACATAGTCTTACATATTAGATGCAATCATTGCTACATATTCATGCATACATGGATACTGACAAAGAAAGTTATGGCCAATCCTAGTCCAGGATCATCCTCCCTTCATCTATTCCCCGATCTCACATTTCCTGTTAAATACCCCCATGCTGTAGATAGAAATGAGCATATACCTGTATATTAATTTCTGAAATTTGAGTTTCTCTGCCTGCCTGTGTATAGTTGGGTTCTCATGGGAATTGAGTGTTCCCAGTTTTATTGATAACCCCCTTTATCCTTCCTCCTTTTTCCTGCCTCCCTCTTCCCCCCACCTTCATAGTAATGGTTCTCCCAGTATATGTGAAATTTCAACTATGGTGAGTTTATTAAACTCAGCTAACTTTCATCCTGTCTTTGTAAGTTTTACTCTAGCTTCCGCATATGAGAGAAAACATTCATCCGTTAAGTCTTAGTGTTTGGGATATTTCACTCAGCATAATTTTTTCATCTCCATTCATTTGGCTGCAAATGCCATGATATCTTTCTAATAGCAGAGTAGACAGAACTCCATTGTATGTATGTATGTGTATATACATACATACACAGTTTTTGTTTTTTGTTTTTAAAGAGAGAGGAACAGTGAGAGAAAGAGAGAAACAATTTTTATAAGGTTTTGCATGTAGCTTTTGTTGCTCTGAAGACTTTGTTGTGTACATGGTGCTGGGGTTTGAACTCTCGAACCTGTGTACTCGCACTTGCTGGGCAAGCACTGTAACCTCTGAGCCACCACTCCAGCCCCTATACCACAGTTTTTTTAATCTATTCATCCAGCGAGGGGCATCTGGGTTGGTTCCTTAGTTTAGCTATAGTAAACTGAGCTGCTATAAACATTGATACAGCTGTGTATTTAATGTAGTATGCGGATTCTAGCTTGTTTGGGAAAATACTCAGGAGTTGGGCCGGCTGGTTTTGTAAGGTGGTTCCATCTGTAGTTTTTTGAGGAGTCTCCACACTGCTATATCTAGAATATACAAAGAACTCAAAAAATCAAACATCAAAACCAAATAATCCAATCAATAAATGGACTAGGGAACTAAGCAGAAACTTCTCAGCAGAGTAAGTCCAAAAAGCCAATAAACATCCGAGAAAGTGCTCCACGTCATTAGCAATCAGAGAAATGCAAATCAAAACTTGACTGAGATTCTACCTTGCACTAGTCAGAGTGGCAAAATGAATACGAACAATAACAGATGCTGGAGGGGCTGTGGGGAGAAAGGAACACTAACACACTGTTGGTGGGACTGCAAATGAACTGATTTTAATGAACTATAACAAATTCTTCTCAAAAAGCATTAAATGTTTGCAATTAAGGTGATTATTTTCTCAACAGGTGACACTTGTAAGAATACACCAGAAAGTATTTAAAAAGATTTTCCTTAGCTGTCAGAAGAGAGGTCTTATAAAAAGGGTCACACAGCAAGAACCTGAGTTAAAAAATTAATAAGTGAAACACTGCATAAATCCTGTAGGCAATACCAGGTAAGCAATTTAAATATCACTTGATATCACCGCAGTTGCCAAACTCCACAAACATCATACCCTTTGATTTGTAGCATTCCAAGGCTTTTCTCCAGCAAGGATGTGATTAAAGGGCAGGTAAATACTGGCCGGGGTGTCAAATTGCTGGGGGAAATTATGTTAAACAGAACTCAGTTTTAAATGGTGCTAAAACTTGATGCCATCAAGAGAAGAAAATTAAGCATCTTCTAAATTTATGCATTATGATACTCATTTGATGCCATGGCTATTTACATTTAGTAGAAAACTATGTGGAAAATCTTCAACAAAAGATTTCTATTCATGTGCAGGGATATCAACGATGAATAAAGATAGGAGACTTCCAAGAATAAAATCAACAATGAATACATAGTTTATTTCTTTCAGCTTCCAAAAAATTCTCATTTGTTAAAGACAGTTTGAGTTTCTGCTAAAAACAATATCCTTAAAGCAAAACAATGTTTTGTGACTGCATTTGTGCTAATTATCACTGACTGCTAATAAAAAGGGCTTCTGGGCTGGAAATTCTTCAGTACATTTAGAGGTATTACCTGGTTAATGAGGCAGCTATTTACCTTAAATACATTTTTAATGATGGACACAAGTTCAGCAAAGCTAGTCTATCAATATTGTCTCCAGAAATACTGGAAAGGACAGAGCCTCAGAGGCATGTTTAAATACAAAGTGAGCAGTATGTTTTTTATCCAATCCACACTGTATTACCTGTCTTCCTCCACGATCATCTCGTCTGGGTGGATATCCGCCAGGCCCAGCTAGCATCTGGTACTGGCTTGGCTGAAAGGGTGCATTTTGGGTTTGGAGCATCCGGTTCCACGGCAGCAAAGGTTCAGCCCCAGGGCCTCTGTGGAAAGGTACCAGGTTTGTATTAGAAGTCAAGTCTGTTATACTATATAAAATCTAATACTGGCAGATATCATGTCCAAATTTTAGGACAATTCAATCTGCCTGTATTTGTCACATGGGATATAGAGTATCAGAATGCCCCTTATATCCAGTATAGTCAAACATATTTCACCAAGTATATTGGCTTTTGTTTAAAAAAAAAAAAAGTTTAAATTCAATGAGAAGGTCTGACTTTAAAAAAGCAATTTATTTTCAATTGTGAAATTTCCCTTTTAGTCATTTGAGGATATAGATCCAAGATCACCAAGTTGGCTATATTTATGATGTTATCTAAAGAGTAGACATGTACAAGACAGGAGAATGAGGCTTTATTTAAAAAAAATGTCCAGACTGGTTCTTGGAATCCATTCTTTCTAGTTAATTGCAGGTTGCAAATGAATTCTTACTGCTGAGTATTTTGAATCCAGGGTAGGGGACTTGGCTGTTTTTTCCCATCCATTATTCTGCTCAATATGTCAGAAGGTCTGATCGGGAGGAAACCTTTTCAAGTTCTATTGATGCAGCTTTCAATTGACCATGGTGACCTAGCAACATGAGCACTAATTGGCATGGGCTGACTGGCATTTCGTGTACAGTTTACATGGGAACACAGATTCAACAGCTATAATAACCCAGTTTGCTATCCCAGATTACTAGTTGAAAGAAATGTTTTAATTGTGTTCAAGTGCCCATTTTAACTTTGCATATACAAAGCAACAGGTATAAAGTATTAAACCATAACTTAATTAAAAGCTGTCCCACAAATGATGTAGCAAAGATATACATTCTAAAGGCAACCACCATTTAAGATGTAACTTTCTTAACTTTCCTCACACCTTCTATTTTATGAGTCACTACAAAGAATAAACAAAGGAAAATTCTCCAGGATATTTAACATTAGTAGCTTTGGAGCCTCTGAGGATGTTAGGAAGAGTTAAACTTTAAATTCACTCAAATGCTGGCTAGCTGGTATTAGTTTTACCATACTGACTTATGAATTTCACTTTTTAGGGGGGAAAATACTCTTAGGGAAACAAAGCCCAAAATTGGACTGACTGGGTAATGCATTCTTCTCACAGCTATTCAAGTCTGAATCCACCCTCTCTATACTCCACTTTTCTTCCTTCATTTGGAGCTTGTCTTCTTTAAAACAAATGAACAAACCCAAAGATAATTATTTTTGTGTGATGACTCAGAGTAACAGCTCTCTGAAGAACTCTATAAAGGCCATAGCTATTCTTTACAGTTAGTGGATGAAACTAGAGCTCCATTAAGATAACTTGCTGTAATTGATTCAAAATAAAAGTTTTTATCTCAAAAAGACATACATATATTTGGGGCTTATAATTATTTTTCAGGTTCACTATTAGTACAAATAAATTCTAGCAAGAAAGCTTCATCTGTTTCAGCAAGAACAGCTCCATGTGCAGAGATAGGAATGTCTAGTCTCTGCAGAGGTGAGGGGCTCAGATCTGTACTGAGGAGGTTCAGCAATCCTGGATATTCATGCAAAACCTACAAGCCAAAAATGGAACTCACATATCCTATATTCTGTGACCAGTTTTTCTTTTTGCCCTTACAATGATAAAATTCACATACTAATGTTTCAGGAAAACCTGGCATGAATTATATACATTATAAATGCAATTTAAAAATATTTCATGTTCGAGGCTGGAGCAGTGGCTCAGCAGTTACAGTGCTTGCCTGGCATGCACCAGGACACGGGTTTGAACCCCAGCATCATATACACAATGAAGTGTTGCAGCAACAAAAAGCCAAATGAAAAACTAAAATAAAAATTGATTCTTTCTCTTTGTCCCTCTTTTAAAAAAAAATCATAATTGAAATATAGGTTAGGAACAAAGCCACAGATTAAAAACACACAATTCCCTTTTTGTTTGAAATTACTACTAGTAGTATTTTGACAGATAATTTTTATAAAAATCAATTAAAAAGAATAAAGTAGCAGTGACATATACTATCTTCTTTTGCTGTTTACTGGAAGACCTTTACTTTCACACGACAATCACATTGATTATAGCTGCATATACAAACAAACTGAAATGGGCCTAAGAAAATACATCTTTAAGATCTGAGAGAGCACTGAAGGTGGCACATGGTAACTTTTCAAAATTAGTCGTTATAAACTAAGGCAGCTTATCTGAGGCATTTGGCATCATAGTAGCAACAACATTCTTAAATTTCCAAATTATTGTTTTGGAAAGTAAAGTGACAATGTGAATTCTATACCAATTTGGTTAATTTTAATTTAGACATATGCAAATTAGAGTTTTAAAAAATTTTCCATGTCAATCTGAGCTTAACACTGGTAGGTTAAAAACTATATGGCTGCTTTGCATAAGGCTAGAAAAGACAAGCCTCTAGCTATAAAAACCCAATGTGGCAGAACTCAAGTGGCAAAGGGAACACAAATGCCAGACATTTCTGCTTAATATGAACGCTGGGTTGTCTTTGTATGGAGAGCAGTGGGAGAGGAGGATGTTCCTACTGTATTTTTAAATCAAATGAATGTATGTATTATAAATGGTATATCGTAAGTAGGAAATAATTCAAGACAACACAGTGTAGTATGGGAAAAAGAGACACTTAAAAAACTCTTTCCTAAGGATTCTCAACAAACCCTCTAAATAGTACAGTGGAAGTGACCAAACTAAGTATCTTATGTAAAACCTGGTTCTTACCAGAATTCCACTACTAGCCAGGTACAGTGGTGCATGGTACATGCCTGTAATCCCAGTGGCTCGGGAGGCTGAGGCAGGAGGATCACAAATTCAAAGCCCGCCTTGGTAACTTAGCAAAATCCTAAGCAAGTTAATAAGACCCTGTCTCAAAATAAAAAATGAAAAGGGTTGGGAATGTGGCTCAGTGGTTAAGTGTCCCTAGGTTCAATCCCTGGTAGGTGGTGGTGTGGGGTGGGGATTCTACCGCTTACTACGTGTGACACCTTGGCAAAACCAGCCTTGTAAGGTCTGAATGGCTGGACTGACAATTGATATGGAATGAATTATATAATATACCTGCTTATTAGTTAATGGAAAACCTAAGATAGCGGAATTCACCATTAGTTTTATTTACAAAATGCCATATTTCTTAAATGACATGATTTAGGACTTACAAGATGGAATTCTATTTACCTTTTAAATTAACTCACATTTAACTTCTGCTTTCAGTCATGATTTTAAGTTATCTGACTAAAACGGAACCAAAAAATACCCTATAAAATTTTGCCCTTATTTGCTGGGTTCACAAAGTCAGTCAGGATAAAACCTTGGTTAGGGTAGAATAAGAACATCAGGGCAAGGAAAGGGACAATGATGGTGATCTTAGGAAAACTTGTAATGTGTACAGAGGAAGGAAAGCTGCTGGGACTGATGAGTGCCTCAGAAGAAGTAGATCCTTTACTTCCTTTGAAGTCCCTGTGGCCTTTATATTATGCTTAGAGTAAATATTCTTAGGAGTAGGAGTTTTGTTTTGTTTTAAATGAAATGTTTCCTAGAAATGTTTCCAGTATGGAAGAATGACCTAAGGTAAGTTACTGAATTATGTGCCTCAATTTCTTCATCAGTAAAAATGTAAAAAATAATAGCAGAGAGGTTATGGAAGGAATATATGAAGTCATATTTATGAAAGGATGTTATTAGCACAGTGCCAACAGTTCAAGAGCAGATGATAAATTATTAATCATTATTAATATGGAAAGGGAGCAATAAAATGGGGAAGCTAAATATGTAATTTAGAAAAATTTTACCCCCTATTTAATTTCTGTTTAAAAATGGTGCTACTTTGATAAGGAAATAGCACACCTAATCATAGGTTTATTAAAAGGTGTAGCATTTACAAAAACATTTTAATTTTTTTGGATGTGAACAAACCGATGATTACTAAAACAGAAAAGGAGAGGGGAATAAAACAGATAATAATTAGGAAGACAAAAAAGGAAGCCTTACTATGATGTGACTTCATGTGTTTTTAACTTATTGATTCTGGCAAAAGCAGCATGAACCATACATTTTAAAGCTGCCTGTAAAATTTTTTCTGCAGATGTTAATATCATTATTCATAACATGCCTAGCTGTCTTGTTGTGTAGAGTCCATCTTACTTAGCAGCACACAACTTATCAATGAGAGAACACATGTCAAACATCCCTCGTTATTAAACCATGTCACATTCTTCCTAGTCCATAGCACTTATTAGACTGCAGATCCCATAATCCTCTTCTGAGTCCCTTCTGCGTTTAATTCAGTTCAGTCTTAAGTAGTTAAAGAAACTGTTTTCAGTGGCAACTAATAACTACTGACCTACAGTGACACTGCCCTACAATAGGCTTGTCAGCCCTGAAAAAGTTGTACCAAAGAAGCTGATTAGGACTTCAAGAGGTTTGTAGCAAGGATCAATGGTTGGTGTGTAGTAATGCTGTGTTGCCCGCATAGAAATGATAAAAGTAGAACACCATTAGTTATGCCTCATTAAGTTGCACAACCATTCTAAAAAAGAAATTTGTTTAGCCTGACTAAAACCTAATACAGTTATAAGCTGTGTTGCATTTTTCAGGGCATCTCAAAAACTGCAATAAAATAAAGGCTAAGAACGAAGAAAAGTAGAAAAGTACATAAACATGAATATTTTATAATTCCAAGTGTTAACTATATATTTTCCTAAGGACAGGTGCAAGAAAAAATACTTTTGGTGGGAAGAAGTATATTTTGAGCCAAGGAAATTTTTGTTTCTAAAAAGACAATAATCGCCAAATGTTGTGGAAAAAACACTTGAAAGTCATGTCTGCTTTTTTTTTTTTTTTTAAAGAAAAAGGGACAGTGAGAGAAAGAGAGAGAGAGAGAAAGAGAGAGAGAAGCAATTTTTATTTAGTTTTTCATGTGACTTTCGTTGCTCAGACACTCTGTTGTGTATGTGGTAATGGGGTTCGAACCCGCATACTCGCGCATACCAGGCAAGTGCGGTATCTGCTGAGCCACCGCTCCAGCCCCATGTCTACTTTAATATTACCTGTCAAATCTTTGCTGTTGGAAAAGAGGAGGAGGACCTCGCCAGGAATCCTGGGGCCTCATATCTGGAAAATAGCAGGGAAGAGTTAAACAGAAGATTTTTAAAAGTAATCACTATTCAGCTACCTACATGTTTTATAATTAAGTTTCTGGACAAAAAAAAAAAAACCTGAGAACATAAATCAAGTAATTAGTATCATAATTAAACACACAAGTATAAAAGGTAACCAATAGGATCAGTAAATATGTTTGTTCTAGGATTTTTCCTCTGTATGTATAAACACGTATTTTTAACATTTATATTTTAAATGTTGTACAAAAGGGATGGATTTAAGGTCTTTTCCATAAAGCAAACTGAACAAACAATAATTTTAAAAGAAACACTGAAAATTTCCTCCTAAAGGTGTAAACTGCTCTAACATAAAGCACAGTGTATACAATCTCTCCAACACAAACCGGGAAGACATGTTAATGAAGGAACTCCCACTTTTCTCTTGTTTTCTGATTGTCAAATCTCTCCTATTATCATAAAACTGAACTAGAACAACTAACTAGAAGATACAGATAAACGGCTGCTGCTCTTCTACATAAACTGACCACTAAACAGGAGGAAAAGCCCACCAACACCCAGTCAGTCAGGGCGTTTAGCAGTTCAAGAAGTCCGGGCTATCAACCTAACCATAGCTCCTGACTCCACCTCACCACCTTCAGCAGAGTATGCTGTGACCTAATTAAAACAGCTGGTTCTAGAAGTTGTCTAATGAGTTCACTGTATGAAGATAGTAACCTACTCCACACTCCTGAGACCAAGGACAACAAGGCTTACTATAATGTATTCAGGCTCACATTTTAATGGAAACACAAACTAGAAACATGCTTTTCAAAATTACTTTCTTAAAGGAAAGAAGAAATGAAAGCTTATCTCTGGTTAAGAACCAAAAATGCAATCTGGTTTTTAGTGGGGCCTGGGAGGAGGCAAAGTAGAACTGTTTTTAAAAATATCACAAAGGAGAACACAGAAACAAGTAAATTATCTGATTACTACACGGTGGGCCACCTCTGCTCCAGACTTCCTTCCCATCTCAACATGACTGAGATGACTAGACTGGGAGAAGTTTTCTAAATGTGGACATGCTACCTGAATGGGAGCCTGCTGCCCCTTGGTCCACGGAGTTTTCCGGCAGCAAAACTGGAAACGATTCTTTCAGAACAGAACGGAAAGTCCTTCACCAGCGTTACTTATAGACATTCAGTTTTGAATAGGAAGAAAGATGATGTGTCTAGTCAATCTGCATTAAGACCTTTCTATTACCTTTTAAAAACCAAAAGCCTAGAAGAGAATCCAAATAACAACACTGAGGAGGTTTCATGGTGGTCATCAGAGGGGTAAGCGAATGTTCAAAACTAGAATGGAACTTCAGGAAGCTAATCACCACATAATCCACAGGAAATGGGGGAAGACAATTCCCTACTTGAAGAAGGCCCAGGGTGAATTACTACTACAGACTTTCAAGTGCCAGAAAATCATAATTACAAGAGGTAAAATCCAGATACTCTTAGAAGTACAGCCATCATTTCATTTGTGTACTTTTTTTCCTGTGGAAAAATTTAAGATTCGTTTATTCAGCATATTACAAAATTTTCAATGACAGATCATTTATGAGAAAGCAACCTACTGAAAAGTAAACTAACATTTGTGCCACTTTTTATGTTAACCTTGAGGCCCACTGTTCTATTCATGTGATGTACAAATCAGCTCGTGAGAATCAGCTCAAATGTTCCCAATTTCATTTTAGTGCCTTCACATACACAAAATTAGCTAATATGAAAAAAGCAAAAAGAAATATATTGAATTTCATTCAGAAATGAATGTACATTCTGTCTGGATTGTACTTCACACGCCCAGAATTGTTGTGGTAACCCAACACTTTTTATCACTAACACAACTCTGATTCTGGTTCCAGGGTATCTCTTTATGTACGATATAATCACAAAACACATTCTCTATGGTATTTAGAAAAGCTTCCACACCAGATCCCTAATAAAGTTAAAAATCAAACAAAGACAAAAAAAATGCATCTATTTTAAGAGAAACCTTTCAAAGCACTTATCCTAACATCTTATGAAAAATAAAAACTTTCATATTTTCTACTAGAAACAGACTGAATGGAGGTAAAGCCATCACCACCAGTTATATATATATGCATTAGATTCAAACATGATACATGTAAAATAGAGGAATACATTCTAAGTAGAACTGGAATGTAAAGTTCATTAAACATAAATGTTTTGAGGCAGGCAGGTAGTGAACACTTAATAGTTTGTCCATCTACAAAGTGCTAGAAAGGTAGCAAAAGTTCCTATTCCATTTGTAAGATGTATGTCTTTTCTGTCAAACTTGAAAGATGTATAATAGTCTACTACCTCCATTATCCCCCTCCCTTTCTGAAGACTAACTCCCCCACTTGTATCGCCCACTTGCGTCGGCCCACCTGTGTCCGCCCACCTCCTTCCTAGGACCCCTTCCGGTACCCGGCCATCTTTTTCCGGGAAACATGGAATCCCTACTACCCTTGCCATGTGTGCGGCGACCCCCACCCCCATTATCTCCCAGGGTCGCCTACTCCCTCTTGCACCTGCCTCCACCTAATCACAGCCAATCTCAAAGACTGTGCACCTGAGCTCCTCCAATTAGGGCAAAGGGCAGTATTGCGTCAGGTCGGCATTTAAGGACCCCTCACTCCCTAGCGAGGCCCGCATTTTTCTTTCGCCCTTCGGCCGAAGTAAAATTTCTGCCTTGCTCACCCACACCCGACCACGTGTTTGATTTCATTTATAACACATTACTTGTAGTAAGCTCTTCTCTATTCCACATTTACCATTTATTACCCCCAGAGCATTTTTTCCACATGTGAAAGAAGTGCAAAAAATAGTTTTTTTCTTTTTGTTAAAAACCTAAGCAGATTTTCTAAAACTTTAAATAATTATCATATAATTATTAAAATATCCCTTGCTTTCAATTCAAAAAGAAAAATGGAAAAGATAAAAAAAAAAAAAAACTTCAAGGCTACCTTAAACAAATTTCTTCATGTGGCTCAGAGTAATATATATGTAACTCTTAAGTGTTCATAAAGGAGAAATATTTCCTGGCTGATAAGTAATGAAGCAGATGGTAAAACAAACTTATTATCATTCATTTATATGGCTCTAACAGAAGATCCATTTGAGAGGGAGAAAAAAAAATCTGAGATAGTGAATTGCACTTCAGAAGGTATAGGTGAGAGAGGAAAAATGACAGTTAATTTTTTCCTTTGGTCTTTAAAAATTTATTCCTTTTCTACAGCTCTGCAGCCACAAAAAACAAGGCTTCACCAACAGCTTCTCAAGTGACAATTTTCCTAATCAGTGTGGCAATCACAGAAAAGATTCCATGTTTACTGATTGCACTAATCAAAAATCACTTTTCAAATGCAGCTAATTGACAAGTTTACCGACTGAAATGAAGAGAAGTCACATATCAGGTTCTCTAGGCTGCAGAAACCAAATGCTTTATTCATACTGAGTACTCAGGGCTGCACTCGATTCCAACAAGTTATCAGTACCCAGACAATTATTCATCAGCCAAAAACTGACACAATCAAAGAAGACAAATCAAAGGCTAACAATAAGAAAACACCTACAAGCAGACACTTGAAGAGAGTTGGTAGTTTGACCAAATGGCTCTTCTTGAGTGTTAATTTTACACTACATGAAGAAAATAGGATATTAAAAACATTTTAAAAGATTAAATGGTTTAGATTTCAATTTTGAAAACAATCTGACTAAATCAAGTTCAAAATTCTATAAAAAGGAAAGTAGATCTTTCATTATTTATTTAACATTTTCAGAGTACTCAGTATGTGTAAGGCACTGTTTTAAGTGCTTAAAATCTAGCTAACTTAGTCTAGATATTTTATTAGACAGATAGATACTCATATTCTCTGCAACATTTTAGAAACAAGAAACTGGGGCACTGATGAAATCTACTGAAGTCACAGGATTACAAAGGGGCAGAGTGATGCCGCAGATTGTGTTCTCTTGGCCATTTTCCATTACACTATGCAAACTCCCAAGTTTCATATGCATTCATGTTTTTGGCTAAGGTGGCGCTTTGTGTGATTTTTATTTTACAGAAGGACCAGTGAAGAACTATCCTCAAGTTCGATGCTTCTTGCTCAGGAGGCTCAGAAGCTTAGGGTTTCAAGAAGGCAGGATTGGGGATTTGAAAATAATTTTCAATACATTGAAAGTTTAAAACTGACAATATTACACATAGTTAATGAGGACAGGAATCAAAGGGCTAGGGAAATAACTCAGTAGTAGAGTGCTTGTCTAGTGCTCTGGGTTTGAGCTCCAGCACTGTAAAAAGGACTGAAAGGAAAAATAAAAAAATTAATATGTATGTAATAAGTATTTTATATGTGTATTTCACATCTAATAATAGCTGTAACAATTCCAAATGATGATTTATTCACCTGAAGTATGTGCTATTGAAATAAATTGCACAGGAGCAAATAAGAGTTGCCTGTTTCCATGAAAAGCAGACCAAGAACTACAGAACTGCAGGCCCCTTAAAGTGAATAAAACTCCCTACCTCTGATGTGATGATGTTGATAAACAAAATAACATTTGGGCTTATTTATTTATTTTTGTGGTGCTGGGGATGATCTAGCGCTTCACACATTCTAGGCAAGTGCTCCACCACTAAGCTACATCCCCTTTTGATATATATTTGGGGGGTGGGAAGCACATCAAACCTATAATATTAGAGTAGTAAACGTAATTTATAAATTCAGAATAAATCCCTTTGATTTAAAAAAAAAGATTTAAAAACTAAAGATAAAGTAAGGAACTAACTAGATAATATTATGGATAAACCTTAGTGGTAAATGAGCCCATGGGCCCAGTTACTAGATCTAAGGAAATACAGTATTATGGTTTGGATATGATCTGATTGTTCTTCAAGGTTTCCAGTGTTGAAAGGCAATCCCAACTGTGAGGTATTAAGAGGGTGAAAACTTTATTCAACTATGAAATTCAATGGGGGGCCTTGGAGAGATGATTAGGATTAAATAAGGCCATTAGGGTAGAGCTCTCATGATTAAATCCTAGTGGCTTTATGAAAAGGAGAAAGACCACACACACACACACACACACACACACACACACATTCTCTCATATTCCCTGTCTCTTCCACTGCTTCAGGACTCTGCCATCAAGAAGGCCATCCCCAAATGGGGTCCCTCAACATCACACCTCCAGAACTGCTTAAGGTTAGCCTACCTCAGATATTTCACTATAATAATGAAAAATGAACTAATATGTGTGAAATGGAAGGAAACTGATTAATGGGAAACTCATACTTTTACCTTTGCTATTCAAATCTTTTTCTCCATCTTTTAAGTTTACTTAGTGCAATAACCTTAAGTTCCTCCTCCTTATCATCTTGTGATGGTATACATACTAGTTAAACAAGCTGAGACATACCAGCTCCAGTATGTCTGCATCTCAATTCTTTTTACTGTTTGGAAGCTGTGCTACTATTATGAATAAAAGCAAGTGGTAAGCATAAGAAAAAGGGAACTGATAAGAACTGTGTTGATAAACAGCTGACTTTAAAACTAAGCTGGATATGCTTTTCCCATTTACAGGGAAAATCTCAGGGCACATAGAGCTCTTTCAAAGCAATTAGTCCCTTCTACATTCAGAAATCTTATTTGCTAAATCTTAGGAGGAAAGCAGCCATTTAACCTCTGTACCACGCAGATCCCCTCAAGCTCATTAATCTCTGCACCTTTTCTGTCCTTCACTAAATAAAATAGCTAAGTCCATAGTTTTCAAGATGGTTGCTCACAATTCTCCATTCAATGACATAAAGATATAGAATACTTCAAATCATGCCACCAGAGTAAGCACACACTGGAAACAGAGGGCCTGAGAGAATAAGACTTTTAGAACCCTCCCCCCACCCCACCTCGGGTACCATATCCAGAAAATCTGAGTTTCAGGTTAAAAAAAATGGTTTGTAATTTAATCAACATTATAACACTGGTAGTCACAGAGCATAAATATTTTCTAATAATCATTTACTTTAACCTGGCACTTTAACTACATTTTAAAAGAGTTCCAAGGGTTATCTGCATTCCAATAGCACTCTTTTAAAATTTTTTATAAAATATTTCAAACATTTAGAAAACAAATTTTCAGATAACTTGAAATTCAGACTTAACATCTTGCTACCCTGTATCTTCTCCCCCATGTTGCCTGTGCCTGGTAGGGTATCAATCAGATAACAGGGAATGGAGATACAAAGTCCTCAAGAAGACAGTGGTTTTGAAAATCTGGCACATGACATGTATTTCCTTGATAAATGGTGCAAACATAGAGCTAAAAAATAACATTAGCGATAAAATTAGTGCAAAATCTACTATCTAACATTCAACTACTTTGTACCTTTCTCAATGCAATCCAAATACCATATTAATTAATTTTGTGGTTAACAGTTCTGAACTGTCCACAAGACAAGTTAGTAGGAGTTAAAGAAGGTCAAGGTTTTCACAGAACCATAAGGTTGAAAGGCCATTCCTGCCTAAAGCAATGCCTAGCTTTATTTTAGGTAGTACTGACTGACATATAATTTAGATCAAGAAAGGGATACTGTTGGGTTGGGAATGTGGCTCAGTGGTAGAGTCCTTGCCTAGCATGCTTAAGGTCCTGGATTCAATTTCTAGCACTGGGAAAAAAAACATCTGTTTTTCAAGTATCTAAGTAATCATCATCTATTGCACTGATTTAACTGCTCAAATATTTGTATTAATGGAATAAACACCAATCAATTCCACATGCCTTTCTGCATATGTTAACTAAAAAACAGGTATATAGGTGAAGGAAGAAATTCCATTCATCTTCTTTAATTAACTATATAGTCAAGATAAAATGTATTTGAAAGATTTTACACAAAGTATTCTTTTACAGTCTTTTAAATTAGATGTTTTTAAAGTCTATCTTTGCACTGATACATAAATTTTTTAGCAATGAGTATTAGAAACCAGCTTTTGTTGTGATATTTAATTTAGAAAGTAAAATAACAAATTAGAAAAAACTTACTTGACATCAGTTTTGGGATCTGGGCTTGTCCTCTTAACAGTGGCCTGTACAAGTTCCCCTGGTAAGTGGCAGGTGGTGGTGCAGCATTGCTGTAAATGCCAGTTCCTGAGCCTCTTGGCATAACATGGCTGTAAAAGGAGTCCCCCGCCAACCCCCGGCAACAGATCAGAAAAAAATATAGAGAGATATATCTATCACACTAAGTTGACACAAATTAAATTATAGGAGCCATCTGCTTGTTTACTACTAGACTTGATTAAGATAAAAATTAACAAGTAATTTATATAAAGTTTAAAATTGATTATAATGGTAATGGCAATAGCAAATGCTCATTTGCTACACCAAGATTCTTAACTGGTAATCATTTAAATATCTGATTATATTGTGCAAAAGAATAATGTCTTTTTTCTTTTTTTCATCCTCATATTTCAGATTTTTCCTCTAGGACTCATGCATGCTGTCACTATCATTGCATACACTACTCTTCTATATTTTGCTATTTTCAGTTTACTACATCAAACATTTCCCTATATGTTTTATCTTTGTAATTATAATATGTATACCTCTAAAACCACAGAACACTATGGTGTTATCTAATATTTTTAAGCCTTTCTTCTAATTTAGTGCTAATATTATTATAGTTTATAATGCACTAGAAATATTTAGGTGTATAACTGTGCTCCTTTAACATATTTACTCAGGGGGCTGGAGCGGTGGCTTGGCACTTGCGGTGCTTGCCTGGCATGTATGAAGACAAGAGTTCAAACCCTAGCATGACATTCAGCAAAGTGTAGGAGCAACGAATGTCACGTGAAAAACTAAATAAAACTGATTCTCTCTCACTGTCCTCTCACTTAAAAAAAAAAGTTTTCTTCAGGATAAATAAAAAAAAAAAATAAGAATTTGGAGGAAAGATTAAGATGATCTTCAGAACTGCGTGTGGTAGCATACACCTGGCAATGTAAGCAACTTGGGCATCTGAGGAAGGAGGATCCCAAGTTCAAGGCTATTCTTCACAACTTAGTAAGACCCAGGCTCAAAATAAAAATAACTGAGGATGTAGCTCAGTAGTAAAGTGCCCCTGGTTTCAATTCCCAATGACCCCAGCTTCTTGCCCCCCGCAATCAAAATTATCTTCAGGACTTAAAACTTAAGTACTTTTATGTGGCTTTCCAAAATAGTTAGAATAATGCAAAATGATGTTTTTTTTCTTTTTGCAGTCCTTGGATTGAACCTGGGTTGCTCTGTCACTGAGCTACAACTTTAGCCCTTTCCATTTTCAGATAGGGTCTTGCTAAATTGCTGAGGCTGCCTTGTATTTGTGATCCTCCTGCTTTAGACTCCAAAGTTGCTGGAATTACAGGTGCTTCACACCGGTACAAAAAGATACCCTAAGACTATTCTAAATTTGTTTCTTTTATTACTAAGAATGAAGATTTTCCAAAACAACCACAGCTGCAGATAATGTTTACGTATGTTTAGGTACCATCCTAAGTGCTTGACAAACATTAGCTCTCTTAATTCTTACAATTTCATGAGGTAGGTATAATTATTGTATCCATTTTACAGAGAAGAAAACTGAGCATACATTGCTCCAGTAACTTTGACAATTAATATTATGTGGTAGAAAAGGAGACAGAATTCAGACATTTAGGATCCAAAGCCCACTCTCTCTTAATCACTATGCTACATTGTCTCTCTCTCTCTCTTTTTTAAAGAGGGACAGTGAAAGAACAAGAGAAAGAAAGAACTTTATTTAGTTTTTCATCAGGTTTTCATTGCTCCAACACTTAGTTATGTAAGTGGTGCTAGGGTTTGAACTTGGGATCCTTGTGCATGCCAGGCAAGCGCCATAACTGCTGAGCCAACACTTCCAGCCCCTACATTATCCCTCTTAATATATATTCAGGGTATGTATTATATCCTGATGGTGACTCTGCCTTAAATTTTTTTTTTTTTAAAGAGAGAGGGACAGTGAGAGAGACAGAGAAAGAGAGAAACAACTTTATTTAGTTTTTCACATGTCCTTAGTTGCTCCAACACTTAGTTGTGTATGTGGTGCTGGGGTTTGAACTTGGGTCCTCGTGCTTGCCAGGCAAGCGCTGAAACCGCTGAGCCACCGCTCCAGCCTTGCCTTAAATTTTTTAATTTTAAGACTTCTCCATCAATTAGAAATACATATTTATGCGTTATCATTAATTCTTCATTGTGATTCATTAATATTTCCTCCAGTCTGTTGTTCTTTTTATCCCAGCTTTACCTGTAATTATTTCAAGTTCCTTTCTATTTATTGTCATTTCTACAGCTGAGAAAAAGACGATTCAGTAGCTACTAAGAGCAAAAGACAAAAAAAAAAATCAGAAATTTACAAAAGAGGAAATATAAATGGCAAATCAAACATATTAAAAAGACAAAACTGCAATTCTAGCAACAATACCAATGTTTTAAACACAGGTGAACAAAAATTTAAGAGACTAGTTGCTTTGATGCACTAATGTACTGCTTAAGCCTTCGTACAGATTTTCTGTTATACATAAATTCAGTTGAAACTTCTCGAGGGTGAAGAGAATGTTTTATTCCTTTGAAGTAACTGTCAGCGGGCTGGGGATGTAGCTCAGTAGTACACCACTTGCCTAGCATGCACAGAAGTGTGGTTTCAATCCCCAGCACCATGGGGAAAGACAGGAAGACTAAAACCTCTTAGAGTAAATAACACAATTCTCATGCAATATAAAAATCAAAGACACAAAGAAGTGAATTTCTAAAAGTGAAGAAAAGCATCAAAGTCATTAAGATATCTACAAAATCACTGCCTTTTATAGTCTCCTAAATATCAATATCATAAATACTGATTTGCTTTGTCAGATGATTCAAAAAAATTAAAATATACAAAGGACAAAAATCTACCACTCACCCCAAAGTCCTGAAGGCTGCCTGATCCAAGTGGACAGGCCTCCGGTCCCGGTTAAAGCCAAGCTGGGGCTTCCACTGCCGTCCATTGCTGGATTTTTCCCAGTCACTAGGTTTCAGTACAGCTGCTGGCTTTCTGACCAATTGAAAATACAGTATTTAATTACAAGGATGAACACCACCCATACAAAATAAACCTAGGTAGTTTACTGCTGTTACCTTGCCCCTGGAAGCATTACAGCTTTAAAAATGTAATCTTCAGCAAATTGTGGGTCTTTAAAGTTAATGCTGAAAAAGAACAATAAACAGTTTAATGATTTGATTATATTAGCCTTGCTTGATTACCATGGAAACTGATATTATTTTTATGCTTAAACAGAATAAAATTCAAAAGTCTCAAGAAATTGTGTTAGCCAATAATTTTCACAAATGGGTAAATATCTTCCTTATCAAAATGCCTCTAATTCCTAACACACAGTCTTCTTGTAACTTTCCCTGTGAGAAGTCATGTTGTAGCTAACTGTGGATGACCATAGAGAAATAAGGACATTACCTCAACTCCTTCAAAAATTTCAATATGATACTGGAGACAGATTGGAGAGGTTTACAACAAAAAATAAACTTATGTATAGAAATAGCTAAGACACCACTAAACTTCCTGGTATGTTTTTATTTTATTTTATTTTTTAAAAGAGAAGGACAGTGAGAGGGGAGAGAGAGAGAGAGAAAGAGAATTTAAGTTTTTCATGTGACTTTTGTTGCTCTGGCACTTCATTGTGTACATGCTGCTAGGGGTATTTCTGGCTTAAGAACAAATGTATATCATATTGTTAACTTTATATGCATTTATGACCGTACAATAACTCAACTCCTTAATTTAAAAAAAAATTGTCTGAAATCTAAAAAATCAGTCCCATTTACAATTCACAATATCTAATGTTATTTAACAATAAAAATACCTAGCAGAATATTTAATGTTTTTAAACAATAAAATATCTAGCAGTAAATCTAACCAAAAGATTTCTACAATGAAAATTATAAAACATTCATGAAAGAATCGCAGAGATCACCAAAAAAAAAAAAAAAAAAAAAAAAAAAAAAAAAGGAAAGACATCCCATGCTCACGGACTGGAAGAGTTAGCTCAAATATCCACACAACCCAAAGCAATCTACAGATTCAATGAATTCTCCACCAAAATACCACTGGTATCTCTCCTGGAATTAGGAAAACAATTATAAAATTATACTGAACCACAAAAGACCCAAGAATAGCCAACACAATCCTGAGAAAAGAAAAAAAAAGTTAGAGGCATTATAACTTAACTTCAAAACATATTACAAAGCAATGGTAATCAAAACAGCATGACACTGTCATTTAAAAAAATATAGAGACTGACAGAACAGAATAGTAATTCAAGAAATTAATCCATATGTTTACAGCCAACTGATTTTTGAAGGGGCCAAGAAAAGACACTGAAAAAGGGACAGTTTCTTCAACAGAGGATGTTGGGAAAAATGGATAGATGTATGCACAAAAATGAAAAACCAGACTCGTACCTCTCACCACATACAATTAAAAGAAGAAAAAAAAAAAAAACTCAAAATGGATCCAGGACCTAAATATAAGCCTCCCCCCATACTATGGAACTACTAGAGGAAAACACTTCAAGATGCTGGAATAGGCAAAGGGTTTTTTTGTTGTTGTTGTCTTTTTAATAAAACCCCATATGCACAGACAACAAAAGCAAAAGTAGACAAATGAGATTACATCAAACTAAGAAGTTTCTATATAGCAAGGAAACAGTCAAGAGGCAATCTACACAATGAAGAAAATTTTTGTAACTTATTCAGAAGGGGTTCATATCTAGAATATATTACCACCCAAACAGAAAAGAAAAAAAAAACCCCATAAATAATCCAAGTAAAATATGGGCAAATTATGTGAATAGACATTTCTTAAAAGACACACAAATATGTAAAAAGTCTTCATATATGCAAATCAAAACCATAATGAAATATCATCTCACCCCCTTAGAATGGCTAATTAAAAACAAAAAATAACAAAAGCTGAAAATGATAGAGAAACTCTTATATGCTCTTTCTTTTTTTTAAAGAGAGAAAAGGAGAGGGTGAGAGGGAATCAATTTTATTAATTTTTTTCATCTGGTCTTCATTTCCCCAACACTTTGTTGTGTATGTGGTGCTGGGGTTTGAACCCAGGTCTTTGTGTATGCTAAGCAAGCACTCCAACTGCCAAGCCACTGCTCCAGCCCTCTTCCACACTATTAACAATTATACAGTCACTATGAAAAACAGTAAAGAAATTCCTAGAAAATTAAAAATGAATTACTGGATGATGTAGCAATCTTACTGTTTTGTTTGTTCAGTTTTTTGGGGACTGAAACCTCAAGCATGCACTCTAACAGCAACACCCCGACCTTCCTACTGGGTATATTGGAAAACGAAACAAAATCATTATATCAAAGTGATACCTTTACATCCATGAATTGTAGCATTACTCATAATAGCCAACATATGAAATTAATGCAGCTATTCATCCATGAATGAAATAGAAAAATGTGGCATATATACTCTATGAACTATTTATTATTCACTCATAAAAAGGGACAAAATCCTGTGATTTATGACAACATGAGTAGAACTGGAGAACAGTACCTCAAGTAAAGTAAGCCAGCACAAAGATAAATACTGCACATTTGTGCTCATTTGTGAAATCTACAAAAGTTGATCACATAGAAGTTGGGTAGAATAGAGACCATTAGAAGCTAGGAGAGGAGGAGGGAAAGGTGATACTGTGAGGGTGGATAATGGGAATCAAAACAAGAAGGGAGAAAGCAGTTTTGATATTATAGAGCACAACTGGGCCACTATAGCCTGCAACATTTATACATTTCAAACTAACTAGAAGAGTTTGAATGTTCCCAACACACAGAAACAACAATACTCTGAGGAGAGGAAAATGCTAATTATGCTAATTTGATCATTACATACTGTTTACATTTATTGGATTACAATACTATACCCCATAAGTAAGTATAAATATTTTATGTCAATGAGAAAATATTAAATATGGGGTTGCAGGTATAGCTCAGAAGTAGAGTGCTTGCCTAGGTATTGGTGAGGTACGGGTGTGATCCTTAGCAACAGAAGGTGGGGAGGAATAAAGACATAGGCCTGTTCCCAGGACCAAGGAAGAACTCAGTTTAACTGGAGCACCCTCCTCAATGGCAATCTGAGAGAGAAGCCCTATGAAAAAATGATGTGAATGACTCATTCTCAGTTCTTCCAAGGAATATACATAGCAAGCACTATTCTAGAAGCACTGACACACAGTTCACTTGTTACATACAACAGATACTTTAACCTCTTAAGGCTTCTCATGTGTAACCCCAGCTGAAAAGGGTAGACGGGAGTGCAAAGTAAGTTGGCAGGAAGAAAGGGTAGCTGAACTGGGTTATAGTTACAAAGGGCTTGACTATAAACCTGAAGTCATTTCAAGTGGTCAGTAAGGAAGTAAAAGTGACCAAAGATACATTTCAGAAAGAACAACCAAGAAGCACTGTGCAAGAGAGCAGAGGCAGACACTGAGCGAGATCATGGACACAATCTAAGCAAAAACCTTCAACATACATTTGAGAGGGGAATACTGAGAAACCACACGGAATAGCAGGATTGGAACTAGAATACAGATCAGATTAAGGTGAAGGTTCAAGATGTTAGTCATGCACAGAATGTTTTGAAACTAGGAAAATGAAAAGAAGAGCCTAGGTAACACATGCCTAGGAAGAAGATAATCCCAGAATTGCAGGGATACTCTCTCCTGAAGGACAACAGTTATTAACAAGAGATTTAATAAGATAACTCATATTAAAGTTTGGGAAAACAAATCCATCTAGTTATACGATATGTTCTACTTATTATATATACTATTTAATATAATTGTTTTTTAAAAACCCCATTTTCATGCTCATGATCTAAAAGGTAAAAAATTTCCAAGCCATTGAAAAAATAATTTCCAAGATATCCCCATTCCTACCCTCAGAAGAACTGCATTCAACAAAGAAGTCTATACACTTAACATAGTATAAACCATTAGGAGGCAGAAAGGAGTATGACGTATGGAAGTCTCCAATAAAGGAATAAAGACACTACTTATGATCTCAAAGACCAAAGATTCTTATTCTTTGAGTCTCTGAGAGCAATTTGAAATCATACTCTCTTTTAAAATGAGTTAAATCTCTCCTGGTGAAGAGATTTTTAGTATTTTAATTGGTTCCTTAGAATGTATACTAAGATTTATCATGTTTTTAGAAATGTACTTTTCCAATGGGACAGCATCACCTACAGCTCAAACAAATTTCCTAAAAATGAAACAGACACAGCAAGAGCCAAAGAGTAACTTTTTATATGAATTCAAACTCTCAAAGTTCCTTCATATTTTTTTTTTAGGTTTAGAATTTAAATTTTATATGTAGAGCACTGAAGAGAAAAAAATACAGATTACCCTTTGACAACTTCCACCATCTGAGGCTAAGGCATTAATTGTGAAGAGTTTATCTGTAGAGGGAAAACTAAGTTACACTGAGATAAGGAGAGGAACATCCTGAATCACTGAGAACTCCGGGGAAGAAACAAATAGTTAACAGAACAATCTATAGGGCTGGTTGATGTAGCTCAGTAGTAGAGCACTTGACAAAAGCACAAGGTTCCAAGACTGATCCCCAGCACAGCCAACAAAAATCCCAAATAGGGGCTGGAGTGGTGGCTCAGAGGTTACAGCACTTGCCTGGCATGCACAAGGACCCAAGTTCGAACCCCAGCAGCACGTACACAATAAAGTGTCAGAGCAATGAAGGCCACATGAAAAAATAAATAAAATTGATTCTCTTTCTCTCACTGTCCCTCACTCTTTCTTTTCTTTTCTTTTTTTTTTTTTTTTTGAGAGAGAAGGACAATGTGAGAGACAGACAGAGAGAATCAATTTTTATTGAGTTTTTCACATGGCTTTCGTTGCTCTGACACTTAGTTGTGTACATGGGTGCTGGGGTTTGAACCCGTGTACTTGTGCATGCTTGGCAAGCACTATAACCTCCAAGCCACCGCTTCAGCCCCTGTCCTTCACTCTTTAAAAAAAAAAAAAAATCCCAAATAACAACTACAAAAAAAAGAAATACCCCAGAATAGCCAATGGACTCATTAGGCTGACCAGCTAAACTGTGTTCAAATTTATACTTTCACCTAATTCTGTGAACTACAGAAGTTATTTTCACCCACTTTTTTCCAAACATGGGAACAACACTGCTGATTCACCCAGCATTAGCCTTTATATCCACCAGTTCAGCCCCCAAGAGCAGTATAATGAATCTCTTCCTTGATAAGTAACCTTTCATTTTCATTACCTGTCTTTATAAACACACCAACCACAAAATAAACATAAATTTAAAACTTAAAACATGGTTGAAAATAAGGAAACTGAACAGTGCTTTCACCTGTACTACTGTAAAAAGAAAACATAGCAAAGTCTCAATAGAAAAAGAAAATGTACAACTTCTTCTGATTTAATTCACTTTAAGAATTATCCTTAGGATGCTACTTTAAGTACTATTAGTGTTTGAGAACAGTAGCACATTCTACAAAAAAGCAGAAAATTCCAAATATCTGTCTTCATTTTTACTCTTAACTTTTCCAGATACAGTCTCTAATTAATACTAAATCAGCACATCAATGCAAACTATTTTTCCAGGGAAAATTTCATGATTCATATACTTGACATTTTAAAGCACTTAAAGAGTTTATAGAATTGTGACATTCTTTCAGAAGAGGTTAACCAGTTCAGTGTCCTATAAAGCATTACAAGCAATGGAAGTTAAATCCTCCCAAGTGTTTTCCACCATGAAGTCTACTGCTGATTGCATGTATTCCACCTTCTTCACGCATTTTTTTTTATTTCAAGTTATTTGCCTGTCAATGATGCACCTTAAAAATGCTGCAGTAATGATTACATTAAAGACTCCATCTCCATACACAATCACATTTTTAAAAAAGAACTTTATCCTTAAAGAAAGAAAATGTTCTGTTCCTTTTCTGATTTACCCAAAGATGAATACAGAAAGTTTGAGAAATACTCCTCTAGAGATAAAAATCTGGGGCTCTTGGAAGAATCTGGCAAACACTGGTTCCAACACTGAACAACTGAGCCTTTTAAGGGTTTAGATCTAGGCTAGATACTATGAGAGAGGAAAAAAAACTAACAACGCTAAAAATACCACACAAAATTAAGTATATGCTGTGTTTCAAAGGGAAAAAAAGCAACAAAGGATAGGCTGCGGTCAGGCAGAGAAATGAAGGGAAGACTATTTCAAACAAAAGGAGGAAGACAGAGGTCAAAGGGATGCTAAAGAGACCAGCCTGGGTCGTGGTGAGATGTCTTTGAAGAACTAAGGATGCAGGCACAGTGTGATGGCTCTACCAAATTATGACAGGCCTTGAAAACACAAAAGGATACGTGTATATGAGTACATGTATACATCTACCCCTCCAAAGGAACAGAGAGCTGTGCTGCTGTACTGGGAAGACAACATTTTTGTAATTTTAAAGTTATACATAGAATGGTTTACATATTTAAAACTAACTAAGAATTATTCAAAAAATACTACATCTGGGGCTAGAGAGGTGGTGGTGGCGGCTCGGCAATTGGAGCACTTGCCTGGCATGGGTGAAGACTGAGTTCAAACTCTAGCACCACATACACAACTAATTGTCCAGGAAACAAAGGCCAGATGAAAAAATAAATAAAATGGATTCTCTCACTCTTTCTCTCAAACACACACACACACACACACACCCATCTAAGAAGACCAGGACGGGGCTGGAGAAGTTGCTAAATGGTCAGTGCTTACTTGGCATATGCAAATATGCAAGGACCTGGTTTTGATCCTCACCACCACATATACAACTAAGTAGAGGAAAAACAAAAAACAGAAGGAAAAAAAAAGAAAAACAAAACAAAATAAAAACTCTTTTTTCCTCTCTCTCTCTATGGAGAAAAAAAACCCCACAAAAAAACAGGATGAGGAAAATTAAGGGAGCTAGCTTAATTCTATTTAAAGTTACACTACTAATTTGGTAAATGACTTGTGAAATAACTGAAAAAGTTCTCCTAGGTCACTGCTGACTGTATTCTCTTAAGGATTCTTTTATGAACTGAAGACAGTTGAGACAATTCAAAGGGGCTGAGGATGTGGCTCAGTGGTAGAAAACTTTCCTAGCACGCACAGGCCCTGGGTTCTGTCCCCAGCAACGCGCGCACACACTCTCACGTTTAATAACTTGCATACTTTTAATACTACAGATAAGACCAAATATCATGGGAATAACCAACTCAAACTTAGCTTAAGGAAATAAATTCTCAAATATGGAATGGATGCATGCAAACAAAGAGGGGGGAAAAGACAGGAATCAAAACAGAAATAACTGACAACTGACACTGGAGGCTGCACTTTCAGCTTTTCATTTATAAAGCAAATATAATGCTGGGATATACAACAAGCCCTGACAGAAACACAAACACACACACACACACACACACACACACCAACAACAACAACTACTGCAATAAGGGGCTGGAGCAGTGGCTGAGCAGTAGAATGCTTGGCTGGCATGCACAAGGATCCAGTTTTGAGGCCTGGCACCACATATACAATTAAGTGTTGGAAAAACTAAATCCAGAGGAAAAAATACATAAAACTGATTTTTTTTCTTCCTCTCTCTCTCTTTTTTAAGAGAGAGAGAGAAGCAATTTTTATTTAGTTTTTCATGTGACCTTCATTCCTTGGACACTGTGTTGTGTACACGGTACTGGGGTTTAAACTCGTGTACCTGCGCTTGCCAGACAAGAGCCGTAACTGCCTAGCCACCTCTCCAGCCCCTTTCTCTCTCTTTCTTAAAAACAAAAACAAGCTAACAAAAAACTACAGTAAGTTGAATCTTGGCCTCTAAATTACCCCTCAGAGAAAACTCTGAAAATTACCTCATAAGGTAAAAGTTAACTTTTATCTTCCACAAATCTTTAGAATTAACTAAAATCTGTTTTATTTTGAAATTATCCTTAACATACACCTGATTATGTATACAGTTCTGAGATTCATTTAATAAATTTAAATAACACATTGAAAATACAGTGAATACCAAATACTAAAGGTTCCTTCAGGTTCAGAAACCACCAACCAACATCACCACCAATCAAACAAAAACCCCAGGATTTGTCCATTAATTCCGTAACTCTCTTTTGACAAGCCTCTCTATCATTATTAGAAAGTTAAGTAGAATTAACTATTTCTAGAGGGCTGGGCAGGAAGGTCCTTGAAAAGATGCAGAAAAACTGAGGAGCACAAGCAAAAATGTGACAAACCAAAGACAGAACTGGTGGAATTAACTAGCCTGAAGCAACAATGCGACCCAGAGACCCCAAGGATGAATACAAAAAGTCCACATGAATCTGTCACGGCCAGATTGTTTGTGATAGGCTTAGAAGCATAGCTTTAAAGTCTGTATTACATCCTTAACAAAGGAGCACAAAGACAAAGAGCCAGGACAAATTTTGTGTAAAAATAAACAAAAAATTATGTGTAAAGATAAATGAAAGCAACCAGTCCAGGAAGATTTTCCCAGCTTTCTATAAATAAAAGCCTTCCTAGAATGACAATCATTCACTATCTAAATCCACTGAAGATTGGAAATAAACATGCTTATACTTGAGAAATCTACATAAAATCTAAAATGTTTCCTAAGAAAGGAGAGATAGCAAAGAACAGGTAAAAAAAGGAAGATTCAGGATTAGCAGGCTTTTATCAAATTCTTAAGTAACTGAGAGGTATTTGTTTTAGTCTTGCCTAAAGAATGCAGAAAATGACAATAAAAACTCTACGAAGATTAGTAACTGTATTACACAAATGAGTAGTAAGTTTGTTGAGTTTTATTCTAAATGGTCATATTATATTTTGTATTATTTGTACTCAGTAGAAAAGTGCTATCACTATTAAAGAACTGAAGGATAAGCAAGTTTTCCATAGAGCAGAAATTAGTCTGTTAAGTTTGTATTAACTTTTGATAATTTTTTTTTTCCATTGTGGGGTCTAAACTGAGGGACTCATACTAGTCAAGAGCTCCTACACCCCCACCTCACCAGTGATAAAAATTTTCACAGGCCCAGCAATGATAAAAATTTTCACAAATACATTCAGTCTCATCTTAACCAACACATATCACATTTTTGTCTGTAAACTGTGAAAGATGACAACTATAAAAATAGTTAAAATAATCTAATAAAGTGAGGCTGTGTGACTGCTGGGGTGTAGAAGTCTGCTTGCTTCTATGTGGCAAACGACTAGAAACTCCTACTCTCTACCTCCCACTTTCCTAATCCAGGAAGAATTAGAGGTTGTCAAGGGAAACCAGAAAACAGATAAGCATGCTTGTTAAATCAGTAACCTTAACAATATACATAATTTAAAGTCAAGAGGCCCTGCTATGAGGTCTGCAACATAGGGACTCTCTACCAATCCCAAAGCAGTGGTGGATTAACAGCTGCCATTTCCTTGTGAATTAGAGTTCTTTTAAAATTTATTTATTTCCAACTTCAGAGTTGTGTTTGGGGTAGATGCTATGAATTTAGGAAAACTTACCTGATTGCAGTGTTCTGTGTCAGATCCCGTAACATGGGAACAGGAGAACATACTACTCTAAAGGAAAACAAGAAAAGAACCATCCATTTGGAAACTGTAACTTTTTAGGTAACTGGAAATGAAATGTTGGTATGTTTGTTAGGCTACAGAAGAGCAAAATAATTAAAATGCACAAACAAAAACAATATAACCATTTGTATCTTTTAAAAAAAGACCCTGTCTTCCTTATTTAACATCTCAATTTAACAAAACAATTATGAGCAAAGGACTTATATCAGAGTTTGTAAAACAAAAACAACAAGAAAAAGTCCCTACCAAACAGAGGAAACAGATTAATTTAAAACAAAACAAAAAGGGCAGGTACCTTGTAAAAGAGAAAAATCAAATGATTAAACATAAGATGTTTAACTTCAAAATGTGATTGTAAACCACTGTCAATAAGCACCCACCAGACCGATAAAGAACTGAAATGTGACAATGTCCCAAGGGTTTGCCAGGATCTGAAGAGCAACGGGATATTTTACAAATGGCCATTGGGATTATAATATAATGTAACCGTTTTGAAAAACATCCCATATTTATCCAGAAAAGACAGATACACATTCTGTGATCTGCAATTTCATTCTTGAACATGTACCTACATATTCATATTCTCAAACCCTGATCACAGACAGTATTGTTTTATTTTATTTTTGATACTAGGGATTGAACCCAGTGACGCTTAACATATTCTAAGCCTGTTTTATTTTTTCATTGTGAGACAGGGTCTCACTAAATTGCTTAGGATCTTGCTAGGTTGCTGAGGCTGGCTCTGAACTTGTGATCCTCCTGTCTCAGCCTCCCAAACTGCTGGGATTACAGGCATGCACCACTGTGCCCAGCCCAGAGGTTTATTGTTTGTATGGTTGATTGGTTTTTTCTTATTTTTAAAAATTACTGAGGACCTTTCAGAGTTCTGCTTATGTTGGTTATATCTATCAATATTTATGTACTAAAAATTAAAACCATTTAATTTTTTAAAATTAGGACATTTTAAAAGTAATTAAAGAAACAATCTATTACATATTAACATATACAGCATTTTAATGAAAAACAACTACCCTTACAACAGGGAAAAATCAAGTCATTTACAATTTTGAAAAATCTCAGTATCTGGCTTAATATCTGTAAGTTAGACTCTGTTCTCTGCTTTCAATTACATCTCAAGATATCACACTAAATTTAGCTTCTGAAAAACTCCATTGCGCACTCAAGAAGGAAACAGTGAGAAAAACAAGTAATATCATACAATCTTAGTACTATTATAAAAATTATAATAAAAAATAAGAATTACAATAAAAAAATTATAATGACTTTGTGGGTACCCTGATAGGGCTTCAAGTGTATCCAAAGTTCCCTGCACAGCAACTATATGTTGAAGAGATGGGTTTTTGAATACAAGCCTTTTTTTAGTTCAGCAGGGTTTTTTTCTGTTTTGTTTTCTTTTTTTGCTTTGTGTTAAGTATTATTTTCTCACGATTACTAGAGAATAAAATGTTAGATAATAAGGAAAACTGTTAACTAAACTTCCAGTCACCTCAATTATATACGAATGAATGCTTACTGATCTGGAAGAACGGCTTCTTCATCCAAAGAAAACTTTCCCTGAATCCCATGACAAAGTTCAGGTGGTACATCCACTGGCTGTGGAAAAATGCATTCCTAATTATATACTCGAATAAATGGAAAATGGGGAAACACGCAGATACTTTACACTTGAGTTCTTAGGAGTATTATTCATTAAAGTTCACAGAAGTATTATTCCCAAGAGTCAAAAGGTAGAAATAACCCAAGGATCTATCAACAGATAAACTGGTACATACATATAAATGGAAATGAGACATTATAAATACAAATGTAAAATTATTTGGCCATATAAAGGAATGAAATTTTGGTAACTACAACACAGACAAACCTTAAAAACATGTTAGGTGAAAAAAAGCTAGATACAAAGGACAAATATTGTATGATTCCACTCACTTATATGTGGTACCAAAAACAGGCAAAGTCAGAGATAGAAAGCAGAGGGAGGTTACGAGAGACTGACTGGGGAGAGAGAAGAATGAAGAGATACAGTTTAATGGGTGCAGAATTTCTGTATAGGTATGTGAAAAGTTCTGGAGATGGATAGTGATGATTATTGAACAATACCAAGAACATAGTTAATGTCACAGAATTTTACACTAAAATATGATTACAATGGTAAATTTCACATTATGTACATTTTACTAAAAACTTTTAATTAACCAAACTGCATACCGTACCTCCGTGGAACCTGTCTGATACAGCTCTGAAATGAAGTCATGGAGTGGGTGATGTTTTCCCACAAATAAAACATCCCCTCCAAGGCTGTTTCTTCTGTCTGAAGGGAAAGTAAGAATAAGATGACATATTAAGTGATTATATCTATAAGACCTATATTTGTAAGAAAAATATAAAAGAAACCATCTAAATTTAAAAATTTTTTTCTAGTATGAAGTTTATGAAAAATCATTTTAAACTGACAGACCTAAATGTATGGAAGGAAAAAATATTTTGACAATGTTTTCAAAGATCAGTAACTGAAAAATAAAGGGCAAGGTTTTCTTATTCATAAAGAACTCAATTTCTTAGTATAGGAAATAAGTAAACATTTTCAGAGGAAATATGAACCCTATCATCTTTCTGAGGACAAAGATTATTCTAAAGATAGCTAATGAAGAAACTGTTTCTCACAGACATTATATTGGTAATCAAATACATTTTTCAATAGAGCTCAGCTTTACAATTTCTCCATCTAAATACTTACACTTTGTAAGTGTATTACTTACAAAATGCCACTTTTTATGCAAAGTTAGCACTGTAAGGGCAAATGCTTGTTTTGCCCTAACATGTCAAGCAAAGTTAGTATTTGGGAGGCCGAATGAAAGCATTTTTGTGTGCATGTCATATAACAATCAAAATGTTAAATGATATTCTTGAAGTGTCACTTCTTAAAAAATTTAACAAAGATCTGTAAGTTAAAAAATTTTTATAAGTACTACTCAATTTATAGACAATAGATTAAGAAGCAAAGTTAACATCTGTTATAAGAAGTAAAATCAGTGATTTGTACTCTCTTTGGAGGAAATATGACAAATGGGGGAATTATATGGAAATGTGAAGTCTATATTACACAGGCTCAAGTAGACCAAGTGGCAGTATAATTCTTACTCTCTTCTGGAGTGAGGTCTGGGTATACCTCTTCTAGGGCAGCTCGAAGCCTTCGTTCATCCACAAATGGCAACAGAGCAACACCTGAGGAAACAAATACAAACCACCCCAGTTATTAGCATCACCTAATTCCAATTTATTAATCCAAATAAACACTTTTAGTAGACTATCCCTCCTGATATAAAGACATTTTGGAATTGAACTCTATTTTACTCTATTCTGTCATTTGGCCAAAACTCAGATGCTGTTAACAATTTTGTTATGAGGCAGGAAGAAAAAAAATTCTCCACATTTTTCATACTCTTGGGGAAACTCATGTTTTTTAAACTTTCATGATTACTTTTTTTTTTTTTAAGCACGAGTGAGAGAGAATCAATTTTATTTATTTTTCCATGTGGCCTTTGTTTCTCCAACACTTAGTTGTGTATGTGGTGCTGTGGTTTGATCCCAGGTCCTCACGAATGCCAAGCAAGCAGTCCAACTGCTGAGCACTGCTCCAGCCCCCATGATACCGTTTTTAAGGGAAATGAACAAATAACCTCCTGGACACTAATCTAAGTTCTTGCTTTTTATTCCCTAAGATGCCCTCAGGCAAGCCAGCTAATCATCCTAGGACTTGAGCTTGTTTATCTTTATGGTATCTGGTGTGGTCTTTCACAAAATGAAATTGTTCAAACTAAAATATTCAGAAGTTCTGTTCATCTATACTATAAGAGTTCTTCCAGCTCCAAAATCCCACAGTATTCAGTTTATGCTTTCTAAAGTCTACTAATTAATTCATGTACAAAAATTCTTCGGAGACTAACTTGAGGTGGGGAATAAAATAGAGGCTCTTCACTTAGGGGCTAAAAATGGTTCCCTAGAGTATGCTAGATTTAAGGGCACTCCTCTGTTTGGATCGATGTGCATAATTTTCAGAGAAGCATATCATTAATAAAATATCCTTTACTAGAAAAATTTTAAAAAGTTATTGAAATATATGTATCTTCTGCCGTTATCCAGCAAAAATAGTATATTGGCTAAATAAAATTTTAAGGTAAATAACAAAGACATATATTAAACAGAACTAAATAATTTTAAAACTACTGCCACTCAAAAGTGCTGCATTTGAAAAGTGAGACATAAAAAAGTTCCCATAATTGTCACTATTTAATCTCTCTATATATACATACATAGATATGTATGTATTATATATGCATGCATTTATGTGTGTACATATTTCTTTTTGGTGGTGGTGGTACTGGGGATTAAACCCAGAGCCTCAAACATTCTAGGCAAGCCTCTACTGAGCTACATTTCCAGCCTGTTAGCTAGTATATTCTCAAAAGTAAGAAAACACTTAATTTTACTACTTAGTAAGGAGAATTTTTTTAAGCTAAAAAGAAACTTAAGTTCTTCTATGAATTCTGAAGGGCCTTAAAAAGTGATTTTAAAAATGTTAACATCAGGGGTTGGAGCAGTGGCTTGGCGGTTACAGAGCTTGCACAGCATGCGCAGGTACACGGGTTCAAACTCCAGCACCCATGTACAAAACTAAGAGTCAGAGCAACAAAAGCCATTTGAAAAACTCAATAAAAATTGATTCTTTCTCTCTCTCTCTTTCACTGTCCTTCTCTCTGTTAAAAAAAAAAAAAATTAACCTCAGAGAGCTGGAAATGTGGCTCTGTGGTACAAAGTGTGCCTAGAATGCATAAGGTCCTGGGTTCAATCTCCAGCAATGCAAAAAATAACAACACTAATAACAATCTGAGTAAGGTTATTTCAATTACTGGTAAATACTGGAAAAAATCCTTAAAGAGTCGTTCAAGCTTTATTTAGTAACACTTAGGATACATGCATCAATGAGAAACAATAGCATTATTGAGCTTTACTTTCTACCAATTAGATTTAGAATCTTAAAAAAAAAAGATCACTGTATGACTTTCCTACAATAAAATTTCCTGACAAAATTAATTCCAGAAGCTAAATCCAATGAGAAAGCAACCTGCAGTGCTACTGACAGCAATATGGCTACCAAGCAACAAATCAACTTTATTGGCCAGGTAGAAAGCAACATCTTATATCCAGGTATGAGAATAACAGTACTCAAGGGTATACTGATAGTAAAAATGTAAACAGCAGCTACTGTTCTCTGAGCACTTACTATGTCACATGTCCTCTCACTCACCCAGAAACAGTCCAGATAGTGGGTATGCTCAGGTAAACACAGTCACTTCAAAAGTATGATCTCGAGTCAGACCCTTTGATCAAATTAAATTTTCTATTCTTTTATAAAATATACAGCAATTAAAACTCCTATGCTATATATCTACACCAAACAATTTTTTTTCCTTTTTCTTTTTTTTTTTTAATTT
>PVKS010009411.1:0-64136 GCA_004027875.1 Aplodontia rufa
GCAGAATTAATATAATAAAAATGGCCATTCTACCCAAAGCCCTATACAGATTTAATGCAATCCCCATCAAGATACCAATGTCATTCTTCATGGATATTGAAAAAGCAATTCTTAAGTTTGTATGGAATAACAGAAGACCCAGATTAGCCAAAACATTACTCTGCAGGAAGGAAGAAGTAGGGGGTATCTCAATCCCTGACTTGAAATTATACTACAGAGCTGTAGTAGCAAAAACAGCATGGTATTGATATCAAAATAGAACTGAAGACCAATGGAATAGAATAGAAGATTCTGAGATGAACCCCCATATCTTTACTTGATATTTGATGAAGGGGACAAAAACATAGTGTGGAAGAAAGATAGCCTGTTCAACAAATGGTGTTGGACAAATTGGACAGCCACGTGTAGACAACTGAAGCTGGATCCTTACCTTTCCCCTACACAAAAATTAAATCAAAATGATTCAAAGATCTGGAAATTAAGCCAGCAACTTTAAATTTACTTGAAAAAGAAGTAGGATCAACACTTTCAGACATAGGGGTCGCCACTGCCTTCCTTAACAAAACTCCCATGGTGCAAGCAATAATAAATGAATAAATGAATAAGAATAAATGAATAAATGAATAAATGAATGGGATGCAATTAAACTAAAAAGCTTGTGCACAGCTAAAGAATTAGTCAAGAGCATCAAGAGAGAACCTACAAAATGGGAGAAAATCTTTGCCTGCTACACCTCGGACAGAGGGCTAATATCCAGAATATACAAAGAACTAAAAAAGCTAAACAAACTCACAAATAATCCAATCAATAAATGGGCTACAGATCTAAAAAGAAACTTCTCAGTGGAGGAAGTCCAGAAAGCCCATAAATATATGATAAAATGCTCTACATCATTAGCAATAAGAGAAATGCAAATCAAAACTTCAACAAGATTCCACCTCACTCCTGTCAGAGTGGCAAAAATGAAGAATATTAACAATGCTGGAGAGGCTGTGGGAAAAGAGGAACACTGTCACATTGCTGGTTGGATTGCAAACTGGTTCAGCCACTATGGAAAGCAGTGTGGAGAATCCTCAAAAAGTTAGGGCTGGAACCACCTTATGACCCAGCTATCCCACTCCTGGGTATTTTCCAAAAGAGTTAGAATCAGCATATTATAGAGATATGGCTTCATCAATGTTTATAGCAGCTCAATTTACTATAGCTAGACTATGGAACCAACCCAGATGCCCCTCACTAGACGAGTGGATTCAAAAACTATAGTGCACATATACAATGGAATACTACTCGGCCATTAGAAAAAATGATATCATGGCTTTTGCAGCCAAATGGATGGAGGTGGAAAAAATTATGCTAAGTGAAGTATCCCAGTCTCAGAGACTCAAGGGCCAAATGTTTTCTCTCATTTGTGGAAGCTAGAATACAGCCAGAAACAGTTTGTTAGACGGCTAAGCTAATAATAACCTCAAAATGTATGAATTTTTACACAAACAGGGGGAACCTTGTCTAGGATACCTGGAGACGTAAGGAGGGGGGCAGAGAGTGGGGAGGGAATAGGAAGGATATCTTGAAGACTGGGGGGAAGGAGTATGGGGGAATCAACTCAGAAGGAGATCTCTGACCTTCACGAGAAGTCTATTTAAAACAGGGGTTCTTTTGGGGGAAACATAGAACCATGGAGAACCCAAGAGGGACAACCATGACATGGCATCAGCCTTGGCTAACTATGTAAATATACATTGGTTCTTGATTGTTTGATAATGATTCCCCCTCAACTGTAAGTCCATATTCAACTAATAAAAAAAAAATTTGGTGTAGAAGTACTTATTCAAAATGAGAAAATAGATCACACCCAATTATAAATTTTAGAAGGGAAATATCACAATGATCCAGAAAAATAACTTATTTTAACTGTCTGACACATCTCTATTGTATTTTTCCACTGTTTTGGGTTCTTTACTCTTTAATGATTACTTCATACACCAACAATTTTGCAATATCATTTTCTACAGAAAGATAAGATAATCCTATCATTCCTCCAGCAGTCTTTTTTTTGTTTGTTTGTTTTGGTCCTGGGAATGGAACCCAGGCCACTTTATTACTGAACTGAGTTCCCAGCCACCTCACCCCTGCCCTTTTTTTTTGAGACACGCTCTTGCTAAGTTGTTTAGGGCTTTGGTAAATTGCTATGGCTGGCCTGAAACTTATGATCCTCCTGTCTCAGCCTCCCACATTAATGTGATTATAGTCCATGAGCCACTATGCCTGGCTTCTTTCTCTAGCATGGTTGATCAAAATTTGGGTTAATACTGCTATAGGTTTATGCTTACAAAGTTAAGAATTGGATACATTCTATTTTGTCAATCCCAACTGTTATGGCTTAGATGTGAGGTGTCCCCTCAAACCTCCTCTGTTAATGTTCGTAGGTGAAATTGGATTTTGGGAACTATAAACTAATCCATCCGTCCTAGTTTGAGTGGATGGACTGGGGGGCAACTGAAGGCTGGTGGGGCATGGCAGAGGCAGGGGGTTCCCTGGAGGGGTGCATCTGCCCTGTGGCCCCTTCCTTTCCCTTCCCTCTTCCACTTCCTGGCTGGCTTGATTGGAGCAGCTTTCCTCTGCTCCGACCTTTCACCACGATGTTCAGCTGCACCTTGGACCCAGGGCAATGGACGGAAACGTCTGGAGCTACGAGCCAAAATAAATGTGCCCTTCTCTGAGCTGTTCTTGTAAGGTATTTTGGTCACTGAGATGCAAAGCTGATTAACACGCCAACAGAGAAAAGACGTATGATGTGCCTACACTTGCCAAGTGCTGCATTATTAAGTGTATTCTTGACAAGGAACAACATCCTGGGCAACAGAAAACTTTGACTAGTCATCATCAAACCATGGCTTAAAAAAAACTTTCCTCAAACTAGTTTCTGAGTGTTCGAGAGCCTGGTTTCTCTTTCACTTCCCGCCCACTTCCCACATCTTGCCAGGTATCAAAGGTCACATTTATGCCACGATATGACCTTTGGTCACACATCAGTTCAGTGGCCAGTGGAATATTCCTAGAAGCCATCCTACACTGTGGGAGGGACAGGGCTAGCAGCACTGAAACTATACAAGGAAGTGTCAAAGACTAAATCTCCACACGTTTACAGCCCCAACTGGCTTTTGTTCATGATTCTTGAACAAAATGGGCAGTCCTCAGATTGGAACAGATTCAAAGAATTCCAGGACTGCAATGGGTTCAGACAACATTTATGGACAGAAAATGGAAGGGACAGTCAGAGACTGTCAATGTTCAATGAACAGCTCAATGTTTTGCCTAATCTGAACCCACTGCCCATGACTGTGTGAAGCCCAGCGGCTGGCCGTGCTCAGGACTCCGCTATCATTTGCTTGAGTGTATCTTAGATAGGTTCTCAGGGGGCTGGAGCAGTGAGTGGCTCAGCGGAAAGCATGTTTGCCTGGCATGTGTGAGGACCCAGGTTCGAATCCCAGCACCAACTTCACAACTAAGTATTGGAAGAACTAAGACCAGAAAAAAAAATTAAAAAGAAAAAAAAAGATTCCCTCTTTAAAAGAAATAAAAATAAGCTTTCAGATTGCCTACCAACCAAATTAGGTTGCATTCTGTTATATAAGAACCTCAGCACAGAGGAATCTTCAGGCCTAATTTTAATCTAGCAGAAGTGACTGCAAATTACATAAATAAATGTTCTCAACTCAATTTCCCCATAGCTACATACTAAAAATCCCCACAGCCACTCCAACCACCCAACATGAAAGGAGGTATGATTTAGAGATGTCAGAAGGGGAAAAAACTGTAGTTGTAATTGATTGTGACTAACATCACACTTTTCCAAGTTTTACACGTTTGTTTGTTTTTTTAAGGCACAGAGAGAATCAACTTTATTTATTTTTCATCTGGCCTTGGTTGCTCTCACACTCTGTTGTGTATTGGTGCTGGGGTTTGAAGCCGGGTCCTTGCACATGCCAGGCAAGCGCTCCCACCGCTGAGCCACTGCTCCAGCCCCAGTTTTGCTCCAGCCCCAGCTTTACATGCATTATGCCAATCCCTCAGGCCCTCTCCCAGGACCGTGGGAGGGTGCGTGCTAAGCTTCTTGCTAACACCACCCTGCTAGAGGGTACTTCACTCTCACTGTGAGCGACCAGGCCTCAGCGGTTTGCTGCAGAGCTGAGTTGCTGGTCACTCGTCCTCCCTCCTGCAAGAAGTGGCCTGCTTTCTGCACTCTGCTTCTCTGGAGGCATTTCCTCCCCTTCCAGAGGGAAGCAGAGCAGGGCTCAGTCCCCAGGCTCCCTGTGGTGGGGAAGAGTAGGGAGCCAAGCCCTCTGCTAACCTCCCCTTCCCACCCCCTTCCCACTTGGTGCCACAGAGTGACAGTCACTGTGGAGGTAGAAGGTGCCCTTGAGCTTTGCCCACACGGCTGCAGCCTGTCCTCATACCTCAGAGGAAGCCAACCTTGCATCCCTGGGGCTGGAGTTGGAGAGGCTGGGGCAGCTGGTACCCAGAGCTGGGGTTACTGCCACCTTCCCTGTTGGCCCCAGCAGACATTGCCCTAGGTTGCTTCCAGCTGGGACACAGTCTTCTGAGGGCATAGGCATGACCCCAACACCTAGCACAGTTCTTACAAGATGAATGAATATGGAATCTGAAGAGCAGAATGAGGTTGGGGGATCTGCTGGCCCCAGGTGGCCCCTGTGGGAATCACTGCCTGGGTCACTAAGGGGCCATAAGAGCCATGCCCAGGACAGGAGGCAACCAGGGCCCCTCCCACTGCCTTCCCGACCCCCATGTATGCTCTGCGTAGGACACTACTGTGTTTAACAAGGGTCTTTCTTCAGCAGTTAGGCACAGACCAGCTCCAGTCTAGCATTTCCATGCAGGCATTTCTTCTGGGAATTTTTAGGGAAATGATATATTTTTCCAAATCATGAATCCTAAGAAAGATCATTTGGGAATCCAGGAAGAAGCATTACAATTCTCCTGGGAGCCTGAGGCTTAACGTTTAGCATAGACACCTACTGACTTGAAGGACTCATGACATCAAGTCCAAGTCATGGACAGGAAATCACAGACCACTCCAAGTTGAAGGTTAATATCAATGTTTTCAGGAACGGGGCAGGAGCACATAGGAGGGGCATGGTCGCTGTATAGTCTCTTTTGTGTGTTGCTGTTGCAATACTATGAGCTTCTGACTCATAACTGGTGCTGTGAGTTATTGTTGCAAATAAAATAAATAGTAATGGGTTTAAGTGCATAGTATATACTCTACAAATCTGTGGTTGGAGTTCCAATAAACAACAATTTTTGAAGGCAAAAATAAGTCTCTAAGTCAATCATTTCAAACCACAGTTCTGTGTAATGCTGTTCCATTTGCTAAAAGATCTGAATGTGGCTTTATCAAAATATTTCCCAGCGAGGTTTGCTGAAGTTTTCCAGGTTCAAGCATTTCCTATAGGAAGCAGTTCTCTGTAAATATTAGTGAACTTAATTTTTAAAACTATATTAAGTAAGATACACATAATGTAAAGAGCATGAAGGCTGTTGGAAGTACTTTAAGAATAACTTTTGGGGGGCTGGAGCGGTGGCTCAGCGGTTACGGCGCTTGCCTGGCATGCGCGAGTACACGGGTTTGCACCCCAGCACCATGTACACAGCTAAGTGTCAGAGCAACAAAAACCAGATGAAAAACTAAATAAAATTGATTCTTTCTCTCACTGTATCTCAAGAAGAAGAAGAAGGAGGAGGAGGAGGAAGAGATGGAGGAGGAGGAGGAGAAGGAGAAGGAGAAGGAAAAGGAAAAGAAGGACAACTTTATGATTTGGGGGATTTCTAAGAATTTCCAGGAATTCTGATTTCTTATTCCTGAATCCTAAAGTTATCTGTTGGGAATTTGGAAAACCTACTCCACCTTCAATGAGGATCCAATTCCAAATTAGTGAATCAAGTTTCTTGGGCCAAGGTTGTTGGCTGGGTTCACATCAGTGTGTCCTGGAAGACATTGTTCCAGGTGGAAACCTGAGTCCTGAGCTCATACTTCCGCTTGGGTCAGTGGGTTAAACTGAATCAGGGAACTGAGAAGAGAGAGGATCTCCCCGGTCATCTAGTGGCGTGGACGTCTGGGGTCATCAAGAGCACCCACGACAGCTGGTGCTGCAGACACTCTTTCCTTACCCACGACACTAGGCTCCCCAGTGCCCCCACCCTGCAGAGAGGAGAGTACAACTCTTTCTCAGGTCAGGAGCTTAGGCAGGATGGATTCTTTAACTTGGTTTCTCATCTTGCCAAGAGCTCTGGGACTGATTCAAAAAACTCTGATTGGAGGGGTTGGGGCTTTAGCTCAGGGGCAGAGCGCTTGCCTAGCCCGCTCAAGGCCCCATGTTCAGTTGAGTTCAGTCCTCAGCCCTTAAACAAACAAACAAACAAATAAAAAACTCTGATTGGAGTCCCAGACCTGTCAATTACAGCCTTATCATGCTGGATTCTTAACGGTCTGTTTACAAGAATGTTCCACCAGGCTGTGAGGCCAGGGTGGGGCATGAAAGAAACACTAGTTAAACAAATAAATAGACCAGTGAGTAAGTGAGCAGTTGGGACAGTTCTAGTGACACAGACATAATCTCTGGTCTTCCTGAAAGCACAATGAGAACCTTTCTTTGGTTCAAGGGTTCAACAGGACGGATTAAAAACATATATCTCTCTCCTCCCTCTCCAAACTCCATCTGAGAAGTTTTATTAAGAAATGAAGCAGGTGTGATCTCCCAAGCACAAGCAAGAGACCTGTTCAGAGGATGGCGCAGAGAGAGTGGAAACTGGTCCTTCCAAGCCTGGGCGGCACCAGCGACATCAGCAGGGGGTGGGGGCAGCTGAGCCCTCCTCTCTCCCACCACCCGTTGAAGGAGACAAGAAATTTGTTCTCCAGAGAAAGAGACCAGCCAGAGCTGGTTTCCGGGCACCAGGCACAGGGGGAGGCTGAAGAAGCCACATCTGAAGTCAGGGCAATCGATGCCCCACCCCATCCTGCACCCAGCTGCAGGGCCTAAGGGTAGATGGCAGGTGGGAGGATTCTTCTCTGGAAAAACTGGCCAGCTCAAAAGAAAAGACCTGGGGCTGGGGATTTAGCTCAGTGGCAGTGCGCAGTGCGCTTGCCTAGCATGCACAAGTTCGATCCTCAGCCTGGGGGGAAAAGTGAAAAGACCCACAGCTACTGAAATTTGGAATCCCCCAACAGAATGAGCAGGTCTCAGGCCTGGTGATGCTGTAGCAGCCCAGCAGGACCTGGGTCCTGTCCCCAGGCTCAGAGCAGCTGACATCCACCCAGACAGCCCAGGGCACCAGAGCGGAGGAAATCTTTAGGAAACACACAGTGAAAACAAACTGTGCTTTGTGTCCAGGCTTAGGGGAAATGCTCAGAAATAACTTTATTTAAAACAACTGTCACTCTGCTACGGACAAGAGAACAAGCAGAACTTTTCTTACGAGCTCAGGGTAGGCGCTGAGTTTTGAAAACCATGCTTTTTATGAACAAAGACTTACATTAACTTGAACATTATTCCCATAGCTGTGGGTTTATGATGAATGGAATTGTCTAAATAAGGTTCCACGATTCTACTAAGAATGGGGCTGTCTTTTATATTTAAAAACAAGTTTTAATACAAATGGGTGTCAGGGCTTTCTGAAATATATTTCAGAAAATATAATACACAGAAAATGCAATATAATTTCAGGTTGTTTGTATGTTTTCAGTACTAGGGATTGAACCCGAGGGAGCTCTCCCACTGAGCAATATCATAGGTCCTTTTTATTTCTCATTTTGTGATAGGTTGTCACAAAGTTGTCCAGTCTGTCCTTGAATATGCGAGCCTTCTGACTCAGCCTCCCAAATAGGATTTCAAGGCTTGCACTATCACACACCACTGTGCCCAGCCTCGAGACTTTTAATTTTGCAACAACGAATATTTACCTAACAAAGCGTTTTACTGGAAATAAAAAAAAATCATTTTTTCTCAAAGGGGGAGCTTATATATTTTTAAATTTTTGTACATTTAAAATTTTTTTCTGAAAAGATGCTTTTTTATGTTTTGTTAATTTTATTTTTCTTTTCTTGGCTTATTTTGAGTCATACCAGACAACCCTTAGTGTTAAAGACAGAGAGTAAAATGAATAAATAAAAATAAGCAGGAAAAGGGAATTCGGGAATCATGGGTAACATAAGATGCAGAAGAAAGGATTAAGATAATTATAATGGGGCCTGGAGCAGCGGTGCTTGCGTGAGCGAGGATACCAGTTGGAACCCCAGCACCACGTACACAATGAAGTGTCAGAGCCACATGAAGGCCACATGAAAAACTAAGTAAAATTGATTCTCTCTCTCTCTTTCTCACTGTCCCTCCTCTCTCTTAAAAAAAAAAAACTAAATAAAATTGAGTCTCTCTCACTCACTGTCCCTCTTTCTTTTTAAAAAAATTTAATGATCTTCAGAAAGATTAAGATCCATTAGGGGGGAAAAAGAATGCTATTAAAAAGATAGGAAAGGGGGGTCGAGTGGTGGCTCAGTGGTTACGGCGCTGCCTGGCATGCACTAGTACACGGGTTCAAACCCCAGCACCACGTACACAACAAAGTGTTAGAGCAATGAAAGCCATATGAAAAACTAAGTAAAATGGATTCATTCTTTCTCTCTCACTGTCCCTCCTCTCTTTAAAAAAAAAAAAAAGAAAGAAAAAAAATGAGTCTCACTTACTGTCCCTCTTTCTTTAAAAAAAAATTATAATGATTCTAGAAAGATTAAGATCTATTAGAGGGAAAAAGGAATGCTATTAAAAAGATAGGAAAGGGGGCTGGAGCAGTTGCTCAGTGGTTAGAACACTTGCCTTGCATGACTGAGGACCTGGATTCGAACCCCAGCACCACATATACAACTAAGTGTCGGAGAAACAAAGGCCAGATGGAAAAATAAATAAAATTTATAAAAAAATAAAGAAAAAAAGGAAGAAAGGAAGAAATTTTAAATTTGACAGTGAAAATGACTTTAGAAGGGGAGTCAGAACATAAACTTGTAAAACAAGTCAGAGTGATAACAAAGCTCTAATGTCATCCTGGGGCCATTCCAGGGGAGAAGCCAGAGAAGGAGAGGACATGATCAATAAACTAATTCAAGGAAGAGGCTGGGCAGGGAGGCCAGAACCCATAGTCAGAAGGCACCCACTTGCAAGAAGGGCAAAAAGTGCCCTGAAGGGCTTCAGTGAGATCAGATGAAGAATAAAGAGCTGACCCTAAGAGCTTTCGGAGCAGAGGGGAGGCCACACACAAACCAGAAGGAACACAGACAGAGGCTGCTCCCCAGGAGCACGGGGGAGGGGAGGCGCCCCCCAGGCTGCACCCTTGTTTCCAGCCAGCTTGGCATCTTGTGGGGACAGAGGCCTTTTCAGACAGGGCAGGCATACCCTTGCACACCCTCTCCCCAGGAGCAGGAGGTCCACCCAGACCAGGAGCAAAACAAGACAGAGTAGGGTAGGGGAGGAAAGAGGGATGCAACACCCCCCAGAGTGAGGTTGAGGGGAAGCCCCCGTCTCTTGGAGTCAAGAGGTCCAGATAAGGGCAGCGAGGGAGGACAACCAGCTCTGCTCCTCCCTGACTGTCAGTGTGTGGCGGGGTGGGATGGGGGAAGTGACAGGTACATGGAGAACAAAGCAGACCAAAGACCACAATTCTTTTTTTTTTTTTTTTTAAGAGAGAGGGACAGTGAGAGAGAGAGAGAAAGACAGAATCAATTTTATTTAGTTTCTCATGGACTTTCGTTGCTGGGACACTTCATTGTGTACGTGATGCTGGGGTTTGAACCCGCGTACTCGCACATGCAAGGCAAGAGCCGTAACTGCTGAGCCACCGCTCCAGCCCAAAGATGACAATTCTTAATGTGGGGATGGGACAGAGGTGTGGACCCTATGGGGACAGAAAGGCAGTCTGGCACCACAAGACGCCGCTGGGAGAACCTACCTAATAATAATGCAAGCCCTGAGTCACTGGCTCTCGTTGCGCTGGCATTTTAGTTGATAGGTAATAATCGTACATATGTACGAGTGTAGTGTGATAGTTGATATCACGTCTACTGAATATTTTTACATTTTATTTAATAATTTTAATTGACATGTATTATTTGTACTTATTTATGGCAAACGATGCGGTGGTTTTGATCCATGTATACAGGGTTATGAATTAACCAGGGGAACCAGCATTTCCCTCTCCTCAAATACTATCATGTCTCTCACTTTGGGACCCTTCAAGCCCTTTTCCTCTGCTCATTTTGAAATTGTAATTCACCATTGCAGACTATTGTTGTCCTATTGTCTTTTTTTTTTTTTAAGAGAGAATCAACTTTACTTAGTTCTTCATGTGGTCTTTGTTGCTTCGACACTTAGTTGTGCATGTGGTGCTGGGGTTCAAACTCGGGTCCTCACACATGCCAGGCAAGCACCGTGGCTGCTGAGCCGCTGTTCCAGCCCTGGCCCACTGTCATACACAGCGTCAGAGCCACATTCCCTCCCACACTGTGTTTCGGCACCCATTAGCCACCCTCTCTATTGCCAGACAACTCTCAGCGAAGTGGGAGAGTAAGTGTGCTTATGTGTACGCACAGGGCATAGGAAGATATGTGCAAGAGATGAATTCTTATCTTTTTTAATGAAAGTCAATAAAGAACGTCTAAAATGAAAGTTAGGCCCTGCTTGATGGTATAAATCTATTGTCCCGGCAACTTGGGAGGCTGAGGCAGGAGGATCCCAAGTTCGAGCCCAGCCTCAGCAACTTAGGGAGACCTTGTCTCAAAATAAAAAGAGCTGAGGCTGGAGCGGTGGCTCAGCGGTTACGGCGCTTGCCTGGCATGCGCAAGTACGCAAGTTCAAACCCCAGCACCCATGTACATAATAAAGTGTCCGAGGAATGAAAGCCACATGAAAAACTAAATAAAAATTGCTTCTCTTTTTCTTCTCTCTCACTGTCTCCTCTTTCTTTAAAAAAATAAAAATAAAGAAGGGCTGGGGATTTGGCTCAGTGGTTAAGTGCCCCTGGGTTTAATCCCTGGTATGAAAAAACAACAACAAAAAAACCAAACACACACACACACAAACGATGGGGACTAGTAATCTTCTAAATATGGAGGTAAATTCTTAGAACCAGGTAAAGGAAATGAAGGAGGTGGCCTCTTGGTTTCAGACTCTTGGGGATTGGGGCTAGGAATAGCAGAGGTCTGTTGGTTTTGTTCTGAGCCTGAAGTAATATGTAACTTTGGAAACTGTGTGCCTGTATTATGATGCTAAATTAAATCCTTCAAAACTCTGCCTCCCTCAGTTTTTTTTTTAAGAGAAGGAGAGAGAGAGAGAGAGGATCTATTTTTATTCAGTTTTTCACATGGCTTTCATTGCTCTGACACTTAGGTGTGTGCATGGGTGCTGGGGTTTGAACCCGAGTACTTGTGCATGCTGGGCAAGCGCCGTAACCACAGTGCCACTGCTCCAGCACCCGAGAAACAATTTTTAATTTAGTTTTTCATGTGCCTTTCGTTGCTCCAAGCCTTCATTCTGTACGTGGTGCTGGGGTTTGAACTTGCATACTTGCGCATGCCAGGCAAGCACTATAACCACCGAGCCACCGCTCCAGCCCCTTCTTCAGTTTTTATGTTGTGCTCCCAGCAGGCCCTCTGCATTCAGAAACCAGCGCATCAGGCCTCTAAGCAGGTCCCACTCCCTGGCCAAAGCCCACCAGAGTTCCTGCAGGCAGAAAGCAGCCCCTGCCCTCCCTCCTAAAGCTCACCAGCTGCTTAAGTTCAGCACATATTGTATCCCCCACCTTGCTTCTAAGCTGCTGGGCTCCTGCCAGCACTAAATCAAGGCAGAAAACCCTAAATCTCCTGCCCTGCTCTCCCTGCCCCCCACCCCCATCGACTTTGCAGGAAAATTCATTGATCTGCAGGAACTTCCAAAGGGGGAGGCGGCACAGGTCAAACCACAAGGCCTCTTCAATTGCTTTTATCCTCAGCGACAGCACAACGGATGGGCTGCCCTGGGAGACCCAGCAGATGGGAAACTCGTTACAGATGTGCGCTTCAGAGAGAGGGACATTTGGAGCCCCGCGCCCTTCAGGAGTTTGGGGGTATTCAGTGTTGCCTGGAAACCAGAGAACAAATAGGAAACAGGAAGCCCTGGGAGAAGAGAGGCCGAAGTATTTCAGCGTGGTTTCCAGAGGTGAGGGCTGCCGGCCAAGGCCTGGGGCAGCTCAGGTCCTTTTTCCAGCCTCAGATCACCAGAACTCCTCTCCGCACTTTGTGCCTCTGGGAGGCGGAGGCCAGCCTCTAATGAGTGTCGGAGCCCACGCACATTCGTGAGCACACGCGCGTGCACACACACACACAGCTGAAGCTGTTTTCTGGCACTGATTTCTGGTGAAACTGACAGTCTCACACTTCCAGGTTTCCTGCAGCTGCAGCAGCTGCCTGTGCGAGGCATTGACTTCCCACTTATACTTGTGTGACCCTGGGTGAGGCTGGGTCTGAGTCTGTCCCAGAATCTTCAGTTGGAACTGAGAGTGGCCAAGCTCAGAGAACTCCTGGGGCACAAAGGACCCCAGAGCACAAAATCCGAGTGACCTCCACCCTGTCTCCAATGCCCTTTTTGGCCTCTCTTTTCAACTTTTAAGCCCCCTTGCGATTCCCTAGGACCCACCAGGATAACATAGGGTGGTCCTCCTGTTTTAAGGGCAGCGGATTAGCAGCATCAATTGGATCTGCAACCCTACATTCCTTAATTCCTGTCTCAGCCTCTGCCATGTGAGTGTTGCAGATTGCGGCGGTTAGGATGTAGACTTCTTTGGGAGGCTAGTCTGACCACCATGGTTTTGTCTGGATGAGGATGAACAAGAAAGAAAGTGATAGACCCGCTGCGCTGGGGAAGGGTCCGTGTCAGCCACGGATGCCATCTGCTCCGTGACGGGTAAGACAAACAATCTTAAGAGGAAATTGCAACTCAATACAGGAGAAAGGGTAGCAGGTAAGAATCCTGGTTCACAAATTCAAGTGTGGAAGAAAGGTCACAGTTTTCTACTTTCTTCCCACGGACTCCCACAGAATCCAAGTTCCTGTCCTGCCCTCTCAGCAGGAACCCCACTTTAAATGATTACCAAGGCTCTCGCCTGTCCCCAACATTCAGGGGCTTCAGACCAATTGATCCTCATCAACAAGAACTCAATACTGCGAGCCAGGCACTGTTCTGAGCAGTTACAGATGTTAACTCGCAATCCTCACAACGACCCCAAGACAAGCAATACTGTTTTGCAGATAAGGAAACTGAGGCCCAGAAGGATTCAGGAACTTGCTCAAGATCCCACAGCATCCGGTGATAATGGCTGACAGCGTTCCTGGCCAAGCCCAGTGTGGTCCCTTGAAGGTTTCCTCTGTTTCGGTGCAACACGTGGGATGTGGGAGCTGTTGCTGAGATGGGACACCCTGGTGGCCCCCCTGGGGACACAGCCAACCCAGGTCTTCCTGCTTTCTCAGCACTGCCCAGTCCAGCTCCCTCCCACTCAGATTGATGTCAAATTATTTTTGGTCTCAGGGAATTCTGTCCCTACTGTTCCAGTTGCCACTGTCTCTTCAACTAATGCTAGAGGAAGACAGCCTAGTGGGTGCTTCTGTTTTTGGCCTCTCTGTACAAATCTCCCCCATGGGAGGGAATGAATACACAAGGACCCAGCTACCTGCAGCCTTGAGGCTGGGACACTTGGTGAGGAACATGCATTAGTGCTTCCAGAGATTACCCTGCCATGAGGGAGTGGCCTGCACCCCTAAACTAGTTCAGGTATGTCACAGAGCATGGGGCAAAGCCTGGTCCTCTGTGAGGAGTCCTGGGGAAGGAAAGAGCTACCAGAGGGCTGGTGATTGTTATTTGATTTCTTAAAAGTGGAAAAAGAGGCTGGGAGTGGTGGTGCACGCCCGTATTCCCACTGACTCAGGAGGCTGAGGCAGGAGGATCCCAAGTTCAAAGCCTCAGCATTTTAACGAAACCCTGACCAACTTAGAGAGACCCTATCTCAAAATAAAAAGGCTGGGGATGTGGCTAAGTGGTTAAGCACTGCTGGGTTTAATCCTGGGTAATAAAAAAAATTTTTTTTAAAGAGGAAAAAGAGGGAGATTCCACAAGTCAGACTCAAACTTTGGCAAATTCTTTTGGAAAAAAAATGTACATACATATATATACATATGCAGTGTGTGTGTGTGTTTTGGTACCGGGGAAGTGAACCCAGGGGCACTTTACCACTGAGCTACATTCCCACCCCACCCCCTTTTTATGAATCAGGGTCTCCCTAAGTTGCTCATGTTAGCCTCAACCCCCTGAGTCACTGGGATAATAGGTGTGGGCCACCACACTCACCTGCAAAGATTATTAAACAATTTGTAAGCTCTTAGTAGAGGAAATGGCCTCACTTCCTTTAACAATGGGTCACCAGACTGGAGGATCAATGGGATGTTATACTCCAAGAGACTGGAGTCTAAGCCTCCTGACGACTTTTACGACCTCCTGGAGGTCAAGGTAAGGGTCCTGCTGATCACCAGTTAGAAGGGTTTGCAGCTGATTTTAATGAAGGTTCTTAAAGAGCCCGGAGGGAATTCCGGCCCTGGGGACCTAAGCTGATGTATTCAGGATGCACGTGGCCCAGCCTTGTCACATTTGGCATGTGACCTGCTAACTTCCACTACGACGACAGGAAGGCAGGGTTAGGAAAGCGTAGCTTGCTCTGTTGAGGCTGGTGGGAAGGGGTGGGAAGGAGAGCTCCCAGCCAGAGAGGCCCCTGCCCGCGCCTGGCTCACAGAGGGGGCTCAATCAATGGATCCTTCACACCTTTGTTTTTTTGTTTGCTTATTTTGTTTTTGAATATATTTAACTTTACATCATAGAATCTTTTTTTATTAATGATTTTTTTTAAGAGAGAGAGAGAAAGAGAATCAATTTAGTTTTTCACGTGGCTTTCGTTGCTCCAAGACTTCGTTGTGTGCGTGGTGCTGAGATTCAAACTCGCGTACTCACGCATGCCAGGCAAGCACCTTAACCACTGAGCCACCGATCCAGCCCCACATCTTTGTTTTTTAAAATGTCTTTGAACTATTTCTTCTGCCTGGAACAGTGAATAAAAGCAACACGTACAAGACCGGAGCGATGGCTGAACAGTACAGCGCTTGCGTGGCATGTGCGAGGACCTGGGTTCGAAACCCAGCACCACAAACACAGCTAAGTGTCAGAAAAGCAAAAACCAGATGAAAAACTGAATAAAATTGACTCTCTCTCTTAAGACAAAAACAAAACAAACATGTGCTACTTTCTGAAGGAAGGTTGAAGAGCCGGGATGCCCCTTCCCTGATTCCCCCTTTGTATGCTAGGTGATTGGCAGTACCTCGCAGGGCGGTGGGGCTTTGTCAGCTCTCATGCCTCAGTGAGGACCAGGTGGAACAGAGCCCTGCAACCTGAGGTGGACAGGGAGCTTTGGCAAGAAAGGAAACTTGCTGTTTTGAGTCACTGTGACATTGGGGATGTTTGTTACTGCAGAAAACCTAGCTGATCTTGACTGATACAGCAGGCCCTGGATAAATATTTGTTGAATAAATCAAATCAATAAATCCTTTTGTTCTCTTCATAAAACCCTGAGTTAAAAGGTACCACACTCTAGTGATACAGTTGTGATGCTCTAGGTATTGGTATACAGTTCAAGTATAGCTAATACAGACAGGGATATTTTTGAGTGCCATGAATTCAGAAGTTTTGCAAGGCAGAGACCTGAGCATTTCACATGTAACTACCCATGAAATTTTCTCAACAACCCCATAAGATCAACACTATTATTATTATTCCCATTTTCAGATGAAGAACTTGTGATCCAGAGAAGTTGAGAAGCCAACGTCAGACCCACTGGATTCCACTCACTTGAACTTGACCTCCTAGTGGGAATGCCTGGCACCGTCCTTTCCCACACCACTACACATGCTGTGTCTGGGCACAGAGCCCGTGGGATCCTATGTTCCACTTGCAGGTGTGGGATATCTGTCCCCTGGATGACACCAGGTCTGGGTAACATCTCAAGGTGTTTTAAGTGATTTGGTGGCCAGGAAAATCCCCCCAAATGCACTCAATAAAATTAAAAAAAAAAAAAGTAACCGAAAACCCAACTCCCACTCTTGTGCTTAAATTTTTAAGTCTGTGTATTCTTTAAGAAAATTCAATCCGTATGTTCCTCAGTCTTTTATACATTGAAAGGTTTCCTGGGGAGTTTTTGATTTACACAAATTTCAAAGCCTTCCCCCACTTTCCTCTCCCTGTCTTCTGCACGACTTCACCTCTCCCAACGCTTCAAGAACAGGAATCTGCATTGGCAAAAGCTGAGACTGGACTCTGAGACTGCCGGATGGCTCTGAGCCCCTGGGCTGCCCACAGGCCTGCCACTTCCTAGCCTCACCAGGCTGCATGGGCAGGAAGCCCCTTCCCACCCATGTGCCTTGCTTGGGAAAGACACTGCAGCTTGCAGGACCACCGGGGTCAGGACAGCCAGAGAGTGACACCAGGTGGGGACTCACATTTTGATGGGGCCCAAGAGTCCACTCCCGATAGTGGCCCTTCCTGAAGTCAGGGAAGGCCGAGCGTGTGGTGCTGCAGGTCTGAGGCTCAGGATGCGGGGCAGCGGTGAGGCGGTGGTTTCAAGCCAAGCTCTAGGAGATGGAAGCAATAATAATTAGTAATGCCTGACATTCATGGAACACTTCATAGTTCTAGAAACGCTGTCAGCAGCTGGACATAGCCAGCAGTTTTCTGGAGCCAGAAAACTTGGATTCGGATTCTTTGTCCTAGCTCTGAAAATCCTTTCATCTCTCTGACCCTCAGCCTGTTCATCTGTGAAATGGGGAAAATGGTTCCTACCTCCCAGGCTAGTCGTGGGTCTACTGAGAAAATGTCAGTGAACGACCTTTTAGCTTGCAAGGGGCTGACAGCTAACAGGGTAGCCCCTCCCCTCACCTGATGCTCAAAAAAAAATTTTTTTTTTTCTAAAGAGAGAGGGACAGTGAGAGAGAGAGAGAGGAATCAATTTTATTCAATTTTACACGTGGCCTTCATTACTCAACACTTTGTTGTGTATGTGGTGCAGAGGTTCGAACCCACATCCTTGCACATGCCAAGCAAGCACTGTAGCCACCGCTCCAGCCCCTGATGCTCGCATCTTGATGCCCCGAAGCCCGACCAAGAGAATTTTCACCTTTCCGTGCTTTTTCCTGGAAGGGGAAATGGACGGTGTAACTCTGGGGCTTAACTCTCTGCTTTGGGTGCTGCCTGTTGCCCACAGCTCTGAGGCCTATATGAGGGCATGCAGCGTGGAGAGGCCTCAGCAGCCACCCTCAGCAGCCTTGGTCCCTCCTGGGCTCTTGGGAGCACTCAGCAGTAGGCACCCTTGCAGGGAATGGTGACAAGTCTCATCCTGGCACACGCTGGCGTGCTCCCACGGACTCTGAGAACTGTGATGTGCCAAACTAGGGATCCCGCAGCATCAGGAGGAGGCAGAGAAGCACTGTTCATCCATTGCTGTGACCTTGCTTGGCTTACCTCTGGCTCATGTGCATCACCAGGATAAGGGTTAAACTCCTGAGCATGACACTAGGGGCCTGGCCCGTGCCCCTGCCCCATCCTGGTGCTGCTATCTGCAGCTCTGGGCCTTGGCCCAGGCTTCTCCCCACACCTTGCCCGCTCCACCTGGTGACTACCTGCATGGATACCTAGTACACATGGATGTGGACTTCAGGCCCCACCCGGGGCTCCAACTGCACCCTCGACCATCACTACAGTCTGCCTCTCTCTCCTGGCAAGCCACTTTCCATCCCAGCAACAGCGACTACGGCCGGATCCTTCAAAGCAAGGACCGTGTCCAAATCCTCTTTCCTTCACTCAGGGCCAGCAGAATGCTTGATCGATGTTGGTGGGAAATATAAAAATGAATTAATAAGTAAAGAGAAGGAGGGACTTAGAGGATCACCCAGTATTCCAAGGAGTCCAAAGCCCAGGTTTGCAGAATCAGCAGTTTCTGTGTCTGGCCCCTCTGCTCTGTCTCCTGGGTTCTGCGGTTAGTGCCAGAGGCGCCATGGCCCCAGACACGAAGCCTGCCTCAGGTGTAGCCTGAATTCCCGCAGAGCCCTGCTCAGCCCGCTGCAGGGGCTTCAGCTGTGAAATGGGCCGGGGGTGTCGCTGGCTGCTCCTGGCTTTGAGTCCACTGGGCTCTCACGGTGCCTCTTTCAGGGCAAGAATGAAAGTCTGACCCTGTGAAGGAAGCACAAGTGTCATGCTCACCTCCCATGAGATGCCTCCAGGCGCGATGTGGCTTTACTTCCTGTCAAGGGACACCTCAAAACCGCCCATGTTCCAGATTCATCCATAGGTTATGTGAGAATCTCTGGGAGTGAGGGCCAGGCCCCAGTATTCTTTAAAACTTCAATGTCCCCCAAAGGCCCATGTGGTGAAGCCTGGGTCCCCAGGCCATGGAGCTGCTGGGATGGGGTGGAACCTTCCGGAGGTGGGGCCTAGAGGTAGGAAGTTGGGCCATTGGGGGTTGGCCTTGAAGGGGAGGCTGGAATCCCTGGTCCTCTTCTTCCCCTCTTTTCCCTGGTGCAGGGAGGCCAGCATCCTCCTCCCCCTTGGGCTCCTGCTGTGATAAATGTACGCCTCACCCACTAGAGGCCCAAAAGCAGCTGGCCAGCCTACCATGGTTGCAATCTCCAACTACACTTTTCCTCTTTTCATGTTGACTATTTCACGAATGTATTACAGAAATGGAAAGCAATATGTAGCTAAATTTGAAATAAGGTCATCTGGGAAACGTTAACTGCCTATCCCTCAGCTTCTCCCAAGCCAATTAGATTCTCTGATGCTGATGCCTGAGGGTCATTTTGTTTGGTTTTGATAGGTTTCAAGTGGTCCTAATATGCACTGGGGGGAGGAACCACTGATCAGGCCAAAGTCCTCATTGTGTTGTAGAGGATCTACAGTCCAGAGAGGTCAAGGCACTTGCCCCAGGTTGTACAGTAATACACAACAGGGCCAGAGTATGAACCCAGCTCCAAGGTCCTAACCCTAACCCACTATTCTTCCTATCACACATGGCACTGCTTAAAAGGAACATTTTTATGCTAATAAAATTTACTAGAGTTTATTTGAACAAAGTCAAACAAAAATGATTCACAAATCAGGCAATTCCCAGAACCTGCCCTGGTCTAGCCAATAGCATCGTCAGATGGCGTTTATAGAAAAATGGAAGCAAGTTAATAAAGCACTTTGCTACAGCTTAGTCAACCAACCAGTCATTAGTTATAAGTTAATTATCTACAGGGTCTCCTGCAACCTACTAAAGATTAATTACTATGATTGAACTCTATTTTGGTTTGGTCTGTTAGGCCCAGAGCAGGTTACCCAGTCCAAATCAATGTTCTCTTGCAATTTTATATGACACAGATGATATGTGGAGACTCCCTTTAGCCATTCAATTTGCAATTTAGGGGTTGGCACCTTTAGTCAAGGGAGGTTGAAAATCACCCTTGACTTTGATCAGAGAACTTGCATGGAGTGACCACTCCACTCCCCAAGACCTTTTTCAAACCCAAAGAGATAAGTCCTTCAGAGAGGTATCACCCATCTCTGTGGAAGAGATTTGGAGTTCTTGCAACACAGATGTTGACACAGATGGTGGAATAAAATGTGAGCCTGTACTGGTAAAAATCATGGATGAAAGAACCATGCCCAATGGGGCTGGAGCGGTGGCTCAGCAGTTACAGTGCTTGCCTTGGAAACGCGAGTACGCAGGTTCAAACCCCAGCACCATGTACACAATGAAGTGTCTGAGCAATGAAAGTCCATGAAAAACTAAATAAAATTGCTTCTGCCTTTCTCTCTCTACCACTGTCCCTCTCTCTTTCTTAAAAAAGAAAGAAAGAAAGAAAGAAAAAGAAAGAGAACCATGCCCAAAGGAATTTTCTGGGCTGCACAAATTTCTGATCTATTCTGGAAATTTCCTGGGGTTTCTCTGCCTCTTGTGGTGCTCTTCTGCCTCTTCCATCACATGATTTACTGGGGACATTATGGGCTTGGACACAGGCTGCCTGGGTTCCCTTCCAGCTGTATCAAAAAGAAGTGCTAGAGACGGGTGTGAGGTGCACACCTGTAATCCCAGCAGCTCTGGAGGTTCAGGCAGGAGGCTTGTACGTTCAAAGCCAGCCTCAGCATTTTAACGAGGCTCTAAGCAACTTAGAGAGACCATGTCTCAAAATAAAAAAATAAGTAAAGGGCTGGGGGATGTAGCTCAGTGATTATTCAATCCCTGATGCATGAAAAAAAAATCAGTGCTGGAAACCAACATATGTAGAGTACCCGACATGTGCAAGCATTTTTGTATTTTCAGGTCCTTGACCAGTCTCAGCAGGCAGGAGTCATTAAATGTCCATTTTACGGATGAGAAAACAGGGCTGGGGGGAGATTAATAGCTTGCTTTGGGTCCCTTGAGCAGTAAGTGATGGAACTGGGTGGGATCTACACCACGCCTTCAAACCTTTGCTTTCTCTCCTGGACCCCTTGCAACCCCACGATGAGCCTCACCCAGACCACTTTTGTCCACTCTGAACTCTTCCTCATCTGCCAAGATCCATCATGATCTCAGTGCCCTCTTGCCTCCTTTAGTAGCCTCCACTGCAGCCAGGTCTCTCTGCTCCATGGAAATGGGCACCAGGAGCTGGGTAATTTCTTGCTGACCTTTCAATGACTGGGGACTGAGTCCTTGGGACAAGTAGAGAAAAGTGCGATTGTTCCTGGAATTCTGCAGCCCCAGGAGGAGATGTGCCAGGGGCTGATGCAGAGGCACCTGGCTCCACTGTGCCTGCCTGAGACCACCTCCCCGAGGTCTCCATCCCAGGAGACGTCTTTCTGATCCAAACACACAACCAGGGGAAGGTAATTGCTAGCTCTGATCCTCTTGACGTGAACTTGCCTGGAATGGGACAGTGGATTGGCACTTCTAATTTTATACGACATTTTTATTATTAACATAACTTTACAATAACATGAAAGGGACTTAGAGGGGAGGAAAGCCAATGCATAATCCTACTCCTCTTACACAGTCGTTTTCATTTATCTGTGTCCCTTTGTAATCTTTAGCGAGAGAAATACATGTTTTTTAGCTTAGTTCTAATCACAGTGTTTATAAGTAATTCTGTGTTCTGTTTATTTTACTAAGTACTGGCTCATAAACATGTTCCCATACTCTGTCCCCTTGTCAATCATTTGAACATCTGTAGAGTCTTTTTTTTTTTTTTTTTTTTTTTTTGGACGTAGGTGAATTGTTCCCCAGTAGCTAAAGACCTTGGTTCACCTTATGAGTGATCGTGCAATGAACATCTCTGTATAGACACTTTCCTTTAGGATTTATTCTTTCAGGTACCTTCCGGAGCGGCAGGGAGGCAGGACTGCGGTGAGGCAGAAGGGGTGGCAGGGGGACTGTACATGGAGAGAGGGGAAGAAGGGAAACTTCCGTCTCTCCATGTTGTCCGCACAGGCCCAGCTCACAGGCCTCCAAGCAGCCACCAGGAGCAACTTCCACACTCTCTCTGTCTTGAGAACCTTGCTTCCTCCCCTGCCTGAATTTGCAAAACTTGAACATGAAAATACCTTGCCCTACTTACCTAGAGCTCACAGGTGCGGAACAGAGCATTTGTTTGTGAGTCCTCGAGGGAGAGGAGGGACAGGGACCACCTTCATTTTCCCATAAGGGCCAGGGTGGGGACGGGATGGAGGAATTACAGCAACTCCAGCTCAGACCTGCTAAGAAGCCTTGAGGCTCAGGGAGGGGACCAAGGACGCCACTTCCCTACACCCTCAGGAGGCAGTTGGAACTTGGGAGCCAACTGTAGGTCACACCCCAACCCATGCTGGAAGAGAGGCTGGGTGGCAGGTGGCAAAGTGACAGCAAGGGCTCCTAGGAGCACTGCGGAAGGCAAGGAGCTAAGTATCCTTGAAGGTTTCCTCTACACTTGGAGGAGCTTCCTTGCTCTCCCAGTTGTAGTTCTGCTAGTTTTTGGCTGAGGCCTTGGAGATGCAGGCACTGCGCTCATCGAGTAAGGTGATGCTTCCACCCAGGAGTACATTAGGAGACGTTCCACTCGGGGCACGCCCACCTCCTCAAACCCAGTCGCCTTTCTAATGCATATTTTCTGCCTCATTTGTAGGAAGGCAGGTCTGAGTCGCTTTCTCCTTTTGTCTTGATGAGGACCTGGGTCAGCACCATGGGCTGGGGGCGGTGGCTGAGCTCTCCTTTGGGAGGGGGTGGGATCCCAGTGGTGTAAAGACCTGGGAAGGGGAGCTGGGAATGAGCAGGGAGGGGCTTGGGTGGGCGAGGACACCAAACTCACTATGTGGGGTCCATGTGGGGGAAAAGTGGGAAACAGGGCCCCAGGCAGCCCCTGGCCAGCTCTGAGCCTGGGAGCCGTCCTTCCCCAGGTCTGCCTTTCTCTGGCTCAGCGCAGAGCACAGCGGTGACGCCAAGGGGGCTGATTATATTTGGCGCCTTCTTGCAATCAGGAAAGGAGGGGGATAACCTAGCACTGGATTAGGAAAACAACCCAGACCCACGATGCAGAGTCCAGACTCTAAGTGGAAACAGGCTTCCCAGCGCTGCTCAACTCAGACTCTGCCCCAGATGAGCACTGTCCTCAGAACTGCGGGGGCGGGTGGGGCCGGGCCACCGCCCTGGCCAAGACTGAGTCTGGTGGCAGGTGATGCGTGGGTCAGACCTGCCCTGCAGGGGAGGTGGCAGAGGCCTTTCTCCACAAACCCTCCTCCCTTTTTTGCCTCTGCTGGGGTCCCCAGGTTCCAGAACTAATGGGATCTGCTCTGAGGCGAAGACCATCTTCTGGAACGGCCAGGTCTTGCTCCAGAAACCTCTGTGGCCTTGGTTCCAGTGTGTAGGGCTGGCAGTAGGGAGAAGGGGTCAGCCCCACTCTGGTCCCGGCCTCCTGGGCTGTTTGCTAATTTTGGTTGGAACTCTGGTGTTAAGTGAAAACATCAGGGATTCCTGGCTAGGACTCACACAAAATGAGAATTAGGAAAACAGAAGAGTCTCCAAGTCTTCCCAAGCAGGCCTCTGGAGAATGCCCCTTGGCCACTGCGGCCCCAAGCCACCTGCCTTGAGCTGGGGAGGCTTGCTCAGACTGTGGTTGTGTTAGAAACGCTAATGGATATGTCCTACCGGCTGCTGGATAGTCCCATCTGAAAGGAAACACCGCCAGCTCAGCGAGTCGAAGGAAACTTGGCCCCAGCACCACCCCTCACCCAGTCCAGGACCAGACTCTCAGAGGCGCCTCCATCTCTTTGGTCCAAATACCACGTGGTCCCCAGATCCATGTCCTCCTGTCCTCTTCTGCTTCTTTCTTGATGCAAGGCTCAAGCGATGCGACTGTGACTCCAAGGGTCTCCCTGCCTCCCTCCTGCCCCTTCTCAGAACCAGCCTGCCGGGGGAATCCATTCAAACACCAGGCTCAAGGGCCCAGTCCCACATTCCCTCAGACTGCCCGCTGGAGGGAATAGTTGAAAGCCAACAGAAGGTGGGGGGTGTTCTTCCAAGGGCCAGGTGGCGTCATGGTTTCTGTCAGAACATCTCCATCCAGTTCCCTTCCCTTGCAGGCGTGGATGGGGAAAGGAGGCGACAATTGAATCTATGGTGCATCGTTTGGGTCAGCATGGAGTCTTAGTGATCCATGGAGGCTCAAAAACACTGCTGGGAGCTACAACCCAAGTTAAATTGGAAAGAGCAGCATATCACCTTAAAGAAGGGAGCCTCTGTCACCAGCCAGGAAGCACCCTGCCACCCTGCCACCTTCCCCAGGCACACATGCACTCCAGTCTTCCAGACTGAGGTCCTCACTCCTAGGGGGACTGCTGACTCCAAGACGCAAGGCTGGGGAGACCCAGCAAGGCCGGCGAGACCCAGCGTGGTCCTGGGACAGCCTGTTGCTGCCAGAAAGTAAGAATGTCCTCAAGAATGTCAGGGCCAGTGCTGCCAGGGCAGGGGCACATCCTGGGACGGGCGTCGACCATCTGAGCGTTAGGTGGAACAGGTGAGGCCTACAAAGACTGGGTTCCTTAAACACTAAAGAAAAATGGAGCACGCAGGGAGGGGGTTGGAAATGTGTGCAGCGGGGTGGTTCATTTGCGCTGACTTTAGTAAGCAGGCATTTCATATAGACAGGCCTTTTGTTTCTTCCATCAATTATATGTCTGTTTGTAAAGGGTTGATATGCATTCATTTCCATCTTCCTAAGCAGGAAAGAGTAAATGCTTAGGATTCACTGAGTCAACCAACTTGGGACAGGGCTTCTGTCACATGTGATATGGAGGAGGTCCCTTTGGCAGTCCCGATGGCCTAGAGAGACTCATTGCTTCCTTCTGGAGACCATGGAGCTTCATGATAGCTCTACAGGTCAGATGCGACTCCAATAAGGATCACATGTTTTAAGAGGCCACCAGCCGGGGCTGGAGCCGTGGCTCAGCGGTTACGGCGCTTGCCTGGCATGCGCAAGTACACGGGTTCAAAACCCAGCATCCATGTACACAACTAAGTGTCAGAGCAATGAAAGCCATGTGAAAAACTCAATAAAAATTGATTCTCTCTGTCTCTCCCTCTCTCAGTCCATCTTGAAAAAAAAATACAATAAAAAAATTAAAACAAAACAAAACCAAAAACGGCCATCAACTCCGGTCAGTGCCTCGTGATGCCAGGACAATGGGTTATGTAATGATGGCCCAGTGAGATGTGACTTTGTCTCATGTCAGGGGTGGGGAGGGGACATCCAATGTTGCAAAAGCAAACGCCTTCCTCAAAGGCGTGAGCTTAAAAACCCTTACCAAAATCACGAAGTTTAATTAGATACAGGAAGTTGCCCTTGGACTTCACATTCAGCCTCCTATCCTGACCCAGAACTGGCTGCTTGACCACTCAGACTTTGCAGTGTGTGGCGGTTCTTTTTCTCCTTTCTGTGGTCTGGTAAGATTGTTTTAAAAAAAAAATCCTAGGAAGGTAAAAATAGTATTTGGTCAAGTCACTGAAATCCTAGGAAGGTGTCAAAGTTGGCACCCCAGGAAGGTGTGGAATTTAGGATAAGAAGCAAAGTGAAGTCCACAGTATTAGCACTTTTAGAACAGGTTTTTCTGTGAGGGTACTAAAAGACTTAGGATTTGCAATATTATTTTTTGTTTGAATATTTAACACACTTAGAGAATTTAAGAGAAACTGCTCTTTGTGAATTTAATTAAATGTTTGGAGATGTCTGTTCAAGTTTGCAATCAATGTTAAATGTTTGTGAGAATTCAATTTGCTAAACTCATAAATTTTTAAATAGATTTTTTTAGAGTGGTTTTGGGTTTACACCAAAATAAAGTAGAAAGTACAGAGCTGCTACTTGCACCCTGCCTTCACACAATCTCAGCCTCTCTGCGTCACCTTCAGTCACAGTGGCACCTAGACTGGAGATCCTCGTCACCTGGAGTCTCTAGGGTTCTTGCTTGTTGTCATGCACCCTAAGGATTTGGGCAAATCCATAATGACATGCCTCCACCGTTATAGCATCATACGGGATATTCTCCCTCCATGCTCCACCTCTTCATCCCTGAACCACTGATTCTGATTCACCACTGACCCTGTGTTCACGCTTTTGTCTTTTCCAGAATGTCATGGAATCAGAATCCTGCAGAGTGGAGCCTTTCTAGATTGGCTCCTTTCATTTAAAAATGTGCATTGAAGGGGCACTAGCAGTGGCTCAGTGGTTAGAGTGCTTGCCTGGCATGTGCAAGGACACAGGTTTGAACCCCAGCATCACGTGTACAACGAAGTGTCAGAGCAACAAAAGCCATGTGAAAAACTAAGTAAAATTGCTTCTCTCTTTCTCGCTCTCTCACAGTCCCTCTCTCTTAAAAAAAAAAAAAAAAAGAATATGCATTGAAGTTTCTTCCAAATCTTTTCATGGCTGATCATTTCTTTTTAGCACTGAATGATATTCCTTTGTTTGGGTGTTTATTCACCTACTAAAAGTCATCTTGGTTGCTACTAAGCTCCAACAATTACGAATAAAGCTGCCGTAAATATCCGTGTGCAGGTTTCTGTGTGGACATGTTTCCCATTTGGGTAAATACCAAGGAGCGTGCCTGCCGGATCCTTTGGTAAGAGTGTTTAATTTTGTAAGAAACTGCCAAACTGTGTTCCAAGTGGCTGAACCATTTTGCCTTTCCACCAGCAATGAACCATAGTTCCTATTGCTCCACATCCTTGCCAGCTTTTGGTGTTTTGGATTTTGGTCTCTTCTAACGAGTGCTTAGAGGTATCCAATTGCTTTAAGTGAATCTTTAACTTATTAGCTATATTAGCAGTACATGAATATTCAGAGGAATGTTGATAAGGAGTGATGCTTAGCATAAACTCAAAAGATTAATAAATGGCCATTGAGCGCAGCCTAAATAGTGGTTGGTATTCTCCATGCCCATAAACCCTTTAGACATGAAATAACTGCTAATGGCCTTGAAATGCACCAAACAGTACAGGACTGGTGGGGGTAGCTAGAACCCGTTCTCTGATAGAGTAGAATTTTGAGAGGACGATCAAGGCAAGAGGGATTCAACCAAGGTTGGAGAGAGTAGGACAGAAGCAATATGGCAGGAGACCAGAGCCTACAGTGGTGGAGATGGCTAACCAAGTTTTTATTTATTTATTTTTTCAGAGATATAAACAGCATTATTTAGGAAATCAGGCAAATTTGAGGGAATCTGTGGGCTATCTTTTTTTTTTTTAAGAGAGAGGGACAGTGAGAGGGAGAGAGAGAGAGACAGAATCAATTTTATTTAGTTTTTCATGTGGTTTTCATTGCTCTGAGTCTTCGCTGTGTATGTGGTGCTGGGGCTCGAACCCACCTTCCCTGCCCATGTGAGGCAACCACCGGAACAGCTGAGCCACCACTCTAGCCCCTATGGGCTATCTTTAGATGGAGTAAGAAGCTTTTGGGGGTAAAGTAAGGAATGCACATTCAAGAGATGGTGTGAACTGTCTCCAGAGGGAGAAATAGCCAGCTAAGAAAAATTTGAAGAAAGAAGTTGTTAAATATTTCATTTGATGTCCCGTGAGTCTTCTCAGTCTTCCTAAGTTGGCTATCCTTTATGTGAGTGGTTTTTGTGAAACACTTGGAAACATGTCATTCTTGTGTCTACGAGGAGTAGAGCAGGGTAACAGCCGTGGACGAGAAGTGAGACGAAAGTCGCTTAATCAATATGGTCCCCTTACTTCAAGAGCCTCATGGGAATTCTGTGACAGGGAGGGGGAAGGGTGACACGTAGCATTTTGAAGATGGCTCTTCTCTGCTTACAAGCTGATTGTTGAATTTTCAGGAATCTTTGTGAGCTGGATGTTAAACCCTTGGTAGACTGAAATCTGCCATGGTGAAAGGTGTTCACACCACAGAAATGGGCACACACACCATAAATCAGCAACCTCTCGCCTCCTCCCCTGCCCTCAGCCACTTGGAACCCATTTTACTGGCATACCACTGTATACAAGGCCACTTCTGTTGGGGCTCATCTTCGGTCACTTCCTGTCTTCACTCATCAAGAAATGTCACAGGATTCACCATTTCTATGTCCTGGCAGTTTGAAAATGCTGCTTCTCTGTCCCTGGCTCCTCTCCATTTTTCAAGATCAAACATGAGTTGGGGAAAGATTCCCTTCCAGTGACTGCCAGGACACTAGGGGAAGGGGCCTGACCACGGGGGCTTCCCGTGAGCTCCCCTCCCATCCTCTCCCTTACAGTTCCAGGCCCTCCTGTGACAGGCCTGAGATTCGCTCGTTTCTGCATCAGAAAAGGCTGCTATGGGGCCAGGTCCTCCCTAAGCTGCTTGCTCCCCAAGACCCTGCAGGTGGGTTCCATGTTGCAAGAACAGCTGCGGTGTGATCAAGGGACAGCAATTTCCTCTTGGAAATTAGAAAACGGCAGAGCTTCCCTAGGTGAGGTGAGCTGAGGGCCAACAAGAGAAGGGCCTGCTGATGAGGACAAGGACTCAAAGCGAAGCCCCCTCCTGCGTGCTAGGCCTGGAGCCTCACTCAGCGTGGCAGGAGCTGCAGCCTGCAATCGCTTCTGCTGGGGGAAGAATCCATCCCACAGTGTGAGCTAGTCCCCAGCATTCTGGATGGCTCCCAGGGTCAACACACCAGGCCAAACTTCTGCCACGGGCTATCCCTGCTGTTGCTCCCGGCCAGACACTTTCCGACTTAGCAGGATTTAAAATGGTAATGTGGATGAAAAATTTAAACTACAGGAGAAACTGTTAGGGCTGCAGAGAAGAGCTGCTCCTGGAACTTTTACAAGGCTCTTTCTTCCCCAAAGGTGGCACTGTCCCAGGGGCTTTAAACTGGCGCCTGCCTTCAACTCCATCAGTTCTTAGGATGAAGAGGAAATTAGGAATATGCTTGCTGAGTCCATCGGAGAAATTGCAGGTGATAGAGTCAGGCCCTGGGCATCTGCCTCCCTCTGTCTTGGGACAATCAACAAGGACAGTTGGCAATAAGGGGACAGGCAGGTGGGAATGTGAGGTGGAGCTGCCCAAGAATGTTCCCTGACACTCTGTTTTCACTCAAAGCAGCAGAGTAAAGAGGGAAAAGCTGTTTTAAGTTGCAATGACTATTATCAGGTTGAGTTGCATGAAATTGCTGATATTTTCCTGGTTTTGACCTATAATAAAGGTCAAAATAGCTATCATGGGTCATCACCAGCTACAATGTGGAGGTGGAAAAACACAGGCTGTAGAGATAAACCAGGGCCAAAGTAGTCTAGAGTCTGTCGGTGGCTGGACACCTGTGCACTAAGTTTAGCCTTTTGATAATGTGTGGATAGAAATTTCCTAGGAATGGCCAAGGACTAGTCCAAGTTAGGACTGTGAACTTTGCAATCAGATTGAATGACCACAGGAAGGCACCCAGAGTATGAAAGGCTTGAGTTTGACTCCCAATCCACCACTTATGAGCCGTGTGGCCAGTGTCACAGCTTTCTAGGCCTCGTGTCTCCTGTTTGGAGAATGGTCACCATAATCACCACGGGACAGTGCAGACGGTTAAATGAGATGGTGGCTATATATTGCTTAGCATGACCCCTGGCCCACAGGAAGCACCCAGGAGCTGTTTTCAGGGTCGTAGCCTATGTCTACTTACTGTAAGGGCCAAGGGTGACCCCCATGTCCACAGGTCACAAAAGATGCTCCACCTTTGACCATAGCTTGTTTAGATGAGGCGGTGGGCCAGTGGCACTTTTTAGCACCTATTTAATCACGGGTAGAAGAGAGGAAGAAGACACAAGACAGTGTGTGGTGCTTGGATTTGTCAGGCCGGACGATAGGATCCCAGAGAACCCCGTCAGCCCTCAGCCCTGAGGAGTTTCATTCTCACGTGGGTCCCCCTGGCAGGCGCACCTGGCTCGGAGGCAGATTCTTTTCTGCGAACAGGTTTCTGCTACCAAGTCAAGCACTGTGGAGTGATTTCCAGGAGAGCGCTGGTCGGATCGAGCACGGGCACCAGAAGTTCAGGAAACAGGCACTGGGCTTTCCAGGGAAAGAAATCTTGGCTGCACCGAGGAAAATCTGAAACCAGAGAGGTGTGTGCTGAAGCCCACAGCCCGGCTGAGGGCCCAAGGTCGGGGAAGGCCCGGGACAGGCTGCTGCCAGCGGCCGGGGTGTGGGTGGCTTAGCTCTTCCCAAGGCACTGTCCTCCGGGGTGTGGGTGGCTTAGCTCTTCCCAAGGCACTGTCCTCCTGGGGCTCCTGGGGTGGCTTAGCTCTTCCCAAGGCACTGTCCTCCTGGGGCTCTGGACCCATCTTTCCACCTTCAGGAGGATGGGCTCGAATCACGGTCAGCCAGAACTTCTAAAGGACACTTAGAATTCTGCAGTGAAGCGTGTTCGCCATGGGGTGCGGCTTGGCATAAGGAACAGTGTCGGAGAGCGCGGCACCCCACCCTCCTCCTGCCTGCCCAGCCAACATCCTTTCTGTCCAAATCTCACACTCACGTCGAGTTTCAGCATAGATAACGCCACCTTCTCTGGGCCAGCAGCTTTGCAGTTGGAAGCAATCTCTCCTGAACTCTCATAGCTCTTTGTCTGGAGCTCTTGTCCCCATCTTGGTGTCTTGGCTGTCTGTGTGTAAGCTTCTGTCTGACCAAGGAGCCGTGCCTAGCATTTCCCACCTGACCAGCTCCAGGCCTGGGGTCTGGCATGCCACAGGTGCTGCCGAGAGCCTGCTGAGCTGCTCCTAGTGGGCAGTGGCTGTTCCGCCCTTCACATTCTGGCTTGCAGGATAATCTGAGTGTGGCCGTCGGTCCCCCAGGCCCTCCCGTCCTCTCCTCAAGGTCCTGGGAAGAGGTGGGGAGAGGCACCTGCATGCCAGGAAAGGTGGAAAGGCACCCAGGAACCCTCTCTCCATCAGGCTGATGGAAGGCTAAGGTGAGGGACAGGAGGGACAGGGCCTCCTCCTGTCATTCTACTCCAGGGGTCATCTCCCAATCAGCTGAGCTGAGGGCCACAGGTGGCCTGTGAACAGTCTCAGCATGCGGTCTGCTGCGCAGCCAGTGGGAAGGCAGGTGGCTTTGTTTCCCCCACTGATCACATTCTGGAAAGGATCCCCTGGCGGCCTCCCTTCCCGGGCTTGATTAAAGTAGAAGGGATTAGTGAGTTTCTATCTCCTCCAGAGAGGCGAAGTCCACACATACTGTTGTTTCCTCTCTAGAAAGGAGACCGGGCAGCCTGGAGCAGCTTGATCTAAACCCAGCAGAGCTGCGATTTCCACGGTGCTTCTCCCTGTCTGCAGGCTTTGCAGGGGTCCACAGTCTCCACTGCTTTGTGGGCAACAAGGCAGCACAGACTCTGGATCTGGCCCAGGGGAGCTAGCATGTGGGAGAAATGAGGCGAGGGGGCTCAGAACTCAGGCGGATATCAGGGTGTGGGGATTTCCTGAATGGCTGCAAGACCTGGGCAGCAGGATTCCGTGATTGCTCTGCACCTCCCTTTCACCTCTCCTGCCTCCCCTCCTGGCCCAGAGGCCAATGTGAGAATGCAGGAGGTGAAGGCAGTACCTTTAAGGATAATTCTGGCAGCCCAAAATCCAACCCGAATACCCATGAAAGTGCTACAAAAACCATAAAGATCTGTATACTTGTAAAGCATCTGTATTAGCTGGGCACAGTGGTGCATGCCTGTAATCCCAGCTACTTGGGAGGCTGAGACAGGAGGATCAAAAGCTGGATACCAGCCTAGCAACTTAGCAAGACCCTGTCTCAAAAAAAAAAAAAAAAAAAAAAAAAAAAGGCTGGGGATGTGGTTCAGTGGTCAAATCCCTCTGGGTTAAATCTCCCCCCCACCCCCACTGCCTATCTTGATTACATGAGAAATAATACACAGTTAAGGATGCTGCTGAGAAAGTTGAACAGCAGTGGGTAGAATATAACCCACATTACACAAAAACCAGAATGTGGGAGCAGGGAAGAGCAGGGAAAGTGAAGACAAGTTGGAGACCCTAGTGGACATATGCTGGGGAAATGGCTTGGTGGCTAAGGGAGGTCATTGCGAGTCAGGAGCAGCACAGGCCCAGACTGCAGGGGTCCATTGGAGACCTCCAGCTATTTCACATTGTGGGTAGGAAGGGCTGGGTGCCCTCACCCAGCAGGGTTGGATCATGGGGGGCTTTGTAAGCCATGCAAGTGTCTTGGAGTCTATTCAGAAGAAGCCACTGGGTGACAGGAGCAGGTTTGGGTACAGGGAGAACACTGTGGCTGCACTGTAACCCACATGCCACAGCCTCCAGGGCAGAACCGGGTGAGGAGCCACCTCCATCCCTCAGAAGGCAGCAAGAGAGAGGGAAGCCCAGATTGAGGGAGCAGCATGAGCGCACCTGCGTGGACAGGAGTAGAGAGATGAGAAGGATCAAGCAGCTCCAGGAGAGATGCTGAGAAACCAGATGAACGGGCTTGGGGAGGTGTGGGCAGCAGCTGCGGATCTGCAGCAGTATTCAGAACCAGGAATGCAGGCTGGAATCAGGCTGGGGAGAAGATGAGGGGTTCTGATTTGGACGTCCTGAACGTCTCATGCTCAGCAGGACCCCAGCTGAACACAGGGAGAATCACTGGGACAGAAAACCAGGTGTCACTATGTTTTATTTTTATTTTTTTAAGAGACAGGGACGGTAAGAGAGAGAAAGAGAGAATCAATTTTATTTAGTTTTTTTCATGTGGCTTTGGTTGCTCCAACACTTTGTTGTATACCTGGTGCTGGGGTTCAAATCCACATCCCTGCGTGTGCCAGGCAAGCATGGTAACCGACGAGCCACTGCTCAAGCCCCAGCACTGTGCTTTAAAGCTGGAGAGGTGGCTCAGTGTTACCTGGCATGCATGAGGACCCAGGTTTGAACCCTAACACCACATACACAACTCAGAGTCTGAGAAACAAAGGCCAGATGGAAAACTAAATGAAATTGACTCACTCTTTCTTTTTTTCTTTTTAAGCTTCCCGGGGTTCCTGTGTCATTGGGACTGAGAAGCAGCACCCCAGGGATGAGCCAGTGTTGGGAAGGAGGGCTCAGGCAGCCTCTGGCTGGTTCTACACTCTTCCTGAAGGCTCTAGAAAGAATCCCAAATCCAAGGAGCAACAAGAGGCAGTGGCCACAGGCATCATAGTCTTCTACCCAACAGCTCAGACCCAATTATGATGCAAAGACGGCGAGAAGGAGGGGTCTGCAGATGCTCTGCTCAGGCCAGGGGATGCCTCACCTCTGGAGAGGGGGCCGCTCCACCATCGAAACTTCCCACCCCAGCTCCCTAGCTGGCCACTGGGACTAAGGATGTGGTTGGTCCCTTAGCAAGAAAGGGGATTATAACTCTTGAAATCACTGTTTACCTTCTTAGAGAAAGAAAAGAAGGTGAGGAGGGAAGTGTGCCTCTGATTCACACCAGAGCCTGGAGTCCAAGAACGGTAAACATGGAGCGGCTGCCAAATCTCACTCTAAATATATTCCAATGAGCTCATGTTTTCATATGCAGTGGAATAAAAAGAGGCATTTTTCTTCCTCTCGGATGACAGCATCTTGCGCTTTTATGGAGTGTTGTAGAACTGAGACCCTAACCCAGGTCTGCAGTCGGTATTTCAGCCATTCAAAGTCACCACCATGGGCACTGTTAAACACACCGCATGACAATCGTCCCTGCACTGGGACCCTCAAAGGCATTCAGCAGCAAACTCCCACCCACTTGGGAAAAATTCTCCACAGATCCTCTGAGGAGAGCCAAGCAGGTTTGGAGAGAGTGGTGCATACTTCGGGGTGATTAGCTTTTGGGCTTTGGCCTTCTCTGCAGCAAGGGCTTCATCTGTTACTCGTTTTCTCTTTGGCCAAAGAGACCACATCCAGAGTCCTGAAGGGGAAGACTGGAAAGTTTTCGGGAAGGCTTTTTAGGTGAAGCCTTGTGAGAGGGCAAACAAAGCTTCATTCCTTTTATGGACAGATCTCACAACGAGAGGGGGAAGAGAGAGAGAGAGAGAGAGAGAGAGATCTCCATCTCTGTGTCCTAGGCCATGGAGACTGCACGTTTCTCACTCCTGAGTTGAATAAAAAGTTATCTTAGAACCAGGAAGTCTTTCAGTGACCCATGGGGTGACAGGAAGGTCCAGCACCCCATCTTCTCCACCCCTGCTGCTCACTACACCCGCTCTCAGTGGCGTCCACCTCTGCCCTGTGTGCATAAATCAGACTGCAGGGTAGCTCAGAAATATGACGAATACCTTGGCTGGCTTCTGCCTGCGAAGGGGGGTGGGGAGGGATTCTAAAGTAACAAGGCCTTGGCTGGGAATGAGGCCAGAATTTAGTGTCCCTGGAGCTGGCCCCAGCTGCTCAGACAGGAGCTGCCAGGGGAGTCTTCCCTGGGGGCAGCCCCGGCTCTCCATGCTTAGGAGGAGGAGACAGCTTCGGTGTCTGTCAAAAACATTATTCATAAATTCTTGGACCCTTCTAAGCCCACGCTGTGAGCTAGGACAGGGGGTTGGGGATGTTTGGCCTGGGCTGGGCTGGCCCTTGGGCCTGGCCCCAGGGTAGAACACAGCTGTTTTCAGAGCTTCGCCTGAAGGGGTGTGTGTGATGCCCGTGCGCGTGTGTGTGCTTGTGTGTAGGGGTCGGTGAGGTGAAGGACCTGCCTCTGCACAGTTCCAAGTATATCCCCAGTCTTTGGGTCTGGGCCCTGCTCGAGGCTGGGGTTGTTCATGTCTCACGGTTTCCTAGTTCACTTCAGTGTCTCTGGTGCACTCAGTGTGGCCTTTCGGGCACATGGGGCCTGCTCAGAGTTGGAACTGCTCCATGGACACAGTGCAGGCTCCAGGGACTTCAATCCAGCAGCTTCTTGGTTTGGTTTGTTTCTTTGGTTTGCTGCAGACAAGAGATGGTGGGAGGCCTGTGCACACAGTAGGGCTGTGGAGAGGCCTCTTCCGAGCAGAGAGCTTGTAGGGATTGGGTCTCAGATATGCAGGCTCTGAGCACATGTGGGTCAGAAGAGTTGCCTCCCTACAAGACGTCAATCACGTCAAGATATTCACTCCCCTCTCCAAAAGCTCCTCAATGCTTAAAAGCATTCTTTTTATTAATTTTTTTTTGAAAGGAAGCAGCACTGCAGGGTTCTCATTGCAACCATGATCACCCTCCTCCCCTCCATCCCTGTGCCCCCTCCTGACCTGCAGCGTCAGTCTTCCAAGTTGACTGGAAAGCAATTAGCTTTCCTCCGGGCAGGGGCAGATTACCAACGCAGGCCTCTGTCCAGGGCTTTCCTGTCACCAAAGCCACACTAATGCAAAGCCATTTTTCATTAGGAGAAAATAAAACTCACAAGTGACATCAACTGAAAAATGTTCTTTGAGAGCAAGTTATTTCCATTTAAAGTTAAGCACATGACAGCTGGTGACTCTTAATGGAAAGTGAAATTTGCTGGGCTGAATGACTACCAAACCACTTGAGAATTTGTGTTTTTAATTTTCCTTTTTGGAGAAAGGCAGTGCTTTGGAGTCCAGCAGAGCAGATGAGGAATGGAAAGGTCTGGTCTTGTCTCTAATTGTGGCCTGAAAAGACCCTGGACAATCCTCAGTAAAACCAAGTCCCGTTTGTAGGTGCGTTAAGCTCCTTTCTTGAAGCTCCTTTAATAACCTGGTTAGAGGGGCTGGAGCGGTGGCTCAGCAGTTGCAGTGCTCGCCCAGCATGTGCAAGTACATGGGTTCAAACTCCAGCACCCATGTACACAACTAAGTGTCAGAGCAACGAAAGCCATGTGAAAAACTCAATAAAAATTGATTCTGTCTCTCTCCTCTCTCTCTCTCACTGTCCTTCTATCTTTAAAAAACAAAAAACAAACAAAACAAAAACAAACACCTGGTTAGAGGCCCTCTGTCCTACCACTAGCTTGGACTCCATCTCAAAACAGTTGTATGTCCTGAAAACTGCCCGTCCTTTCCCCACTTAATAGAAAATATATCAGGTATGGGCTGGAGCAGTGGCTCGGCAGTTACAGCGCTTGCCTGGCATGCGCAAGGACTCAGGTTCAAACCCCAGCACCACATACGCAACAAAGTGTTGGAACAATGAAAACCACATGAAAAACTAAATAAAATTGATTCTCTCTCTCTTTCTCTCTCTCTTACTGTCCCTCTCATTAAAAAAAGAAAAGGAAAGAAAAGAAAATATATCAGGTAGGAAAGAACTCGGGGGGTATTTGCTATGCACCAAATGTGTACCCCAAATCACATGCTGAAGCCCATTTATGATGATATTTGGAGGTGAGGCCTTTGAGAGGTAATTAGGTTCAGATGAGGTCACAAGGGTGGGGCCTCCATATCTAGATTAGTGGCTTTACAGGAGGAGGAGGAGACTAGAGCTCTCTCTGACCCCATTTCGGGAGGGCGCAGTGAGAAGGTGGCTGCTGGAAAGCCGGGTAAGGGCTCCTAGCAGACCAGAAGCCGCTACTGTTGATGCTGGATTCCCAGCCTCCAGGAGCGGGCGAAATACCAGCTTGTTCTTTAAGCCACCCAGTCTGTGGAGGTTTTTTATAGCAGCCTGAGCTGATTAAGACTGTATTGAGAGGGGCTGGAGCGGTGGCTCAGTGGTTCTAGCTCTTGCCTGGCATGCATGAGGACGCGGGTTCAAACCCCAGCACCACACACGCAATAAAGTATTGGAGCAACAAAGGCCACATGAAAAACTGAATAAAATTGATTCTCTCTTTCTCTTTCACACTGTCCCTCTCTCTTTAAAAAGGAAAAAAAAAGACTGCATTGAGCTGGGTGTAGTTGTTCATGCCAATAATCCCAGTGGCTGGGAGGCTGAGGCAGGAGGATCACAGGTTCAAAGCCAGCCTCAGCAACTTTGCAAGGCCCTAAGCAACTTAGTGAGACCTTGTCTCAAAATAGAAATTCAAAACGACCGGAGATGTGGCTCAGTGGTTAGACAGATGATAGGCTAGGAGGCACTCTCACCATGAGCTCCAGGGCTTGAGGTAACCATACATTGGAGCCATTTAAGAACTGCTGTGGGACTAGTTATGTTGCGCAGCCTATTTCAGGCCAATATGAATTCAGTTCCTCTTTCCTTCCAGAATCTTCCAGCACTTCTAGAATTCATAGCATCTTTAGAATTTGAGGATAAGGAGGAACAGTGTCAGGTTTGAAAAGGAGGCTCTAAGAATCCTCCCAATGTAATTGGGAATAACCTCCTGCAGATTCAACTCACCTTCGGGGTGGTTTTGCAAACGCATCACTGCATTGTGATTAAATGATCCAAAGTTTATTGGAAGATTAAACTACATAAAATAGCAGCAAAATAAGTTGAATAAGCTGTGTTACTTGATGATAATTAAAGTGGGCAGGCATGGAGAATCCTGTGTAGAGTTTAGGAAAAGAGAGGTAAAGAGTAAGGACCTTGCTAGTATGTATCCAGGGTCGTTAAGAGAAGGCATTCTGGATTCTACAACCATCCCAGACAGAGTCCTTAACACCTTTTCTCTGACTCCTGCTTCCCAATCATCCATCCATCTTTCTTTCTTTCTTTTCTGTTTGAGAGAGAGAATTGATTTTATTTAGTTTTTAACATGGGTTTTGTTGCTCTGACAGTTCGCTGTGTTCGTGGTGCTGGGGTTTGGAACCCACGTCCTCACTCATGCCAGGCAAGTGCTGTAACCACTGAGCCACCGCTCCAGCCTCAACTTTCTAATGCTAACTGCTTGTCTGGTACACAGCTGCAAGGGGTGCCCTACACGCTAACTCTAGATGTATCTACTGCTCTCCATTGGTTCAGGTGATGCTCTGATTTTCCCATTGTGCTACTGTGAGTTTGGTTAGCAAGAGTCCATCCCTCAGAGCTCAGTCAACTTTGTGTGGACTGATTGTGTAACGCTTCTGAAACTTGAATGTTAAGGGCCACACCTGGCCCCCAGCCTGCTCCACGCCTTCGAAGCTCAGCCTGAGCCACAACCAGCCGGGCAGTAGCACATCTGACACCCCTCATCTGCCGCTGTCATGGTTCCCACCTTCTGATAAATTACTTTATATGTACTTTGTCTTTTTACCCAACTTCTTCCTCCTACCTCTCCTCCTTCAGGCTGCAGCAGGGCACCGTCTCTCCCGCTTCATATATTAAGTGTGTAAGATCTTAACCATAGGGACACTCAATAAATTGAATGACTTTGCTAAGAAAAAAAAAAAAAGGAGTAAGAATCACAAATATAATTTCTTTATTTTCTTTGGAATTCAACTTTAAAAAGAAGGCAAAATGTGCTGTTGTTTGACCTTTGGTTTCTGTCTGAATTGGCTCTCATCCCATCCTACTTTCTTGAGAGACAAGCAAGGGATTCCATTTCCTACACCTCTGTCCTGGGGCTTTTGTTTTCATCCAACCTGTCCTCTACTTGCCATTAAAGAAGATGCTATTTGGGACCAATTAGACCTTACAGTGTTTAAATTTAATCCAATGATATAGCTATAGGTAATTATTATAGCCAATAACCATCATGGAATGACATACCTATCAATCATCCTATAACAGAAAAGTGGCTGAACTTGAGAGTCTCAATAGCAGCAGGAGCAGGCTTCTCGCAAGGCCCCAGCAACACCCAGGGAGGAGGAGAAAGCCGGGTATCATACAGATGCACAGGTGGCGGACTCTTAATTGCAAAGCTGGCTAAACACGTCAGACTGGGCAGGGCCTTCAACCAGGACTATTTTCTCATGACAACGTGGATAACCTTTCCTATCTCATGGGACGGGTGTGAGGGTTGGATACCAAGACATAAAACAAACACACACCACTCTGTCTGGCAGATATAGAAAAAGACGACAGCTTGTGTTCTGCTTCTGTGCCCTGGCACAGGAGGATAGAACGATGGGACTCTTGTATGAAGGGCCCTTCCATTGTTCTCAGGACTGGACTTACACAAAAGGGTCCTGAAGCAAGTCAAATTCCCACCCAGGGACCCTTCCAGCTGGGCTGCAGATGTCATAGTAGTCATACAAAGGGGACAGAAAAGGCTCCACGTGCAGCAACAGTGTTATAAAATGGGAGCTGTGACGTGTTCTTCACTGTCAACACTGAGCAGCGTCCAGCTTGTCTGACAGAGGCCCAGAGAGAGACCAGAAAGAGTGGAAGGGCCACTGTTAACACAAGCATGCCCCTGCTCCGGGGGCGCTGGCTCCCGCTGACAGGGAGAGGCACGTTCACGCTCGCAGTGCACATCCGCCGGGCACTCCTTCACCAGGCCCCGAGCTTGGCATTTTCCATGCGATCTCATTCAACCTCACTGCACCCTCGAGGAGGGGCAGATGAGGAAACAGGCTTGGCAGCTGAGTGACAGGTGCAGCTGAACACAGAGGTACTTGGAGTGGGGGGGTGCCCCTCCCCTAGACAGGGCACCATGTCATCAGCAAAAGGACCAACATGCCCTGCCAACAGGTCAGTTAACTAGCATTACCAGCTGACCTGTGCAGCAGAGGGCAGGGACCCTGGCGCATGGAACAGAGGCACATTCTTCCTTCCCAGTGACTTTTCCCTTTGCTTTCACTTGGAGACAGGCCTGTTATCTCTGCCTTGAACCCTAACCACTCCCTGCCTGGCCTCCAGCTTCCTCTCTCCAACTCCGCATCCTGGCAGTTATAGCCCTGAGCAAGGCGGGCATGGTGGCACACACCTGGGATCCCAGTGGCTCAGGAGGCTGAGGCAGGAGGGTCACAAGTTCTAGGCCAGCTTGGACAACTTTGCAAGACCCTGTCTCAAAATAAAAAATAAGAAGTGGGGTTGGGATGCAGCTCAACAGGGTGATACAGTGCCCTGGGTTCCATCCCTGTACCACACACAAAAAAGTCCTGAGCTATTTGTCTCCAACCTACTTTTCCAACTTTATGTCCTTCCATCTCAGTGTGAACTCTTCCCAGCCTCAGCAATATACTTCCAGTTCTTGGTTCAGTTCTTCTCTAGCCCTAAATCCTACCCACAGCTGCCAGCCTCCCAGATGGCTAGAGGGCTCTCCTGAATATGCAGAAATTTCCAGTGGTTCAGGCAGGCAGCACACGTAAGTCATTTGGGTTTGTTTGTGCTAAACAAACAAAGTTCTAAAACTCCAGGCACCAGGTGCAGCACAGTTTGAGGCCTGGGAAGCTCTGTCCCCGCACAGACATTTAAAAAAAAAAAGGTTACATTTACAAGTTGACAGCACAAAAAAAAATTTTTTTTTCAGTTAGAAATCACCATTAGTAGAAAAAAAAAAGAAAGAAAAAAAGAAACCACCATTAGTGAAAATACTGAAGACAGGAAGCTGCTGGGTTATTCTTTTTTTTTTTTTTGAGTTATATTATTAATCACAAAAGCTTTTGTGCTACCAGCTCTGGGTACTTGATTATAAGTGATGGCTCTGAAAGCCACTGTCCATTTGAGTTAAGAATAAGATGAGGGGGGCTGGCGCGGTGGCTCAGTGGTTATAGTGCTTGCCTGGTGTGCACGAGAATGCAGGTTTGAACCCCAGCACCACGTATACAACCAAGTGTCCGAGCCACATGAAAAACTAAACTAAAATTGATTCTCTCTCTGTGTCACTAAAAAAAAAAAAAAAAAAAAAAATTTGAATCCTGGCTCCAACTCTTTGCTGGGTGACTATAGGCAAATTTGTAAACCTTTGAGTTTTAAAGGGATTATTCTTCCTGAGTAACAACAGGAAACAATACCCTCATTGGGTAGTTATTATAAGGAATCAATGAGATACTACATATAAAACGAGGTACACTAGAACCAAGGCATCAGCAACTACATGCTGAATCCAATTGGCTGTTTCACAAAATACAATGAGAACTCAGAACCAAGTCTGTAGCAACAGAACTGGAGGAGGTGGGGACAGGAGGCCAGCTGCAGAGGTACCATGGTCTAGGGTGAGTTTGAGCTCCAGTACCAGATGGGGCGATGGGCAGGTAGTTGCCACCAGGCAGGGAAGGGTGTCATTTCTTTCTAGCAACCTTGGGGACACTCCTGAGTCAGCTGCTGGGTGATACACTCTGCCCGTCTCTCTCAGGTAGTCTCTCACCTTCTGTCTCCCTGCTGACCCAGGGATGCTGAGCAGAGCCTGGCATAGCACAGAAACTAAGTGCATCCTGGTTTTTTACTGGCAATTCCCAAGGGCATACTTTCCAAGAATAAAAGAAGGAGCACTTCTTCTAGACGGACTTGCTAACCAACACATGGGTAATTAAGATGTTGCAAAGAGATCATTGGCAAGGGCCTAGGGGGCTGCTTTTCTTAAACTCTGCAGGGAGGTGCAGAGGTCACATTTTTTGACAGCAATTACACAGCTCAGTGTAGATGGAAGAACAACAAGTACGAATGAGGGCCTGGTCTGAGCAAGCCTGTTGACTTTGTTTGGCCACTGTTTACCGGATACCATAGTAGCACGCCTTGCCCTCGTGTGTTAGGAGGTGATGCTCAGGCTGGGTCGGGGAATGGAAACAGTGGAGGGTAAAAGCCTAATTATTTTAAGACACATCAGAACAGAGGCAAAGAGGGAAACACTCTGACTTTCGCTGCTTATAAAAATCCAACGTCTCTGAAGAAGCTAGTTAACCAATGGGCTGGGCCTCCAAGGGGGCAGAGGGGACAGATGCTGCTCGGGCTGCTGTGAGGGGTGGGCTGATCACCAGAGGCAGAGCGTCACCTCCTGTGTCACCTCCCTCGTGACTCAGGATCCAGTAGGGACCCGGGTCTGGCTCAATGGGATGGGATAAGACATCTCTTTCCAGCAGAGCTGTTGCTGACAGGGGCTCCCAGATACAAGGTGTCTCCAGGTACCTTTGAGATGGTGAAAGACACAGCCAGGTCAGGGCCCTAGTTTGGTTTGGGGGATTTCATCTTTACGGCCTGTGAAGAACCCATTTTTTCTTCTTTAATAATAATAAAACACCCCACCTCTTTTTTTTTTTTTTTTTTTTTTTAAGAGAGGGACAGTGACATAGAGAATCAGTTTTCTTTAGTTTTTCATGTGGCTTTTGTTACTCTGACACTTTGCTGTGGACGTGGTGCTGGGGTTTGAACCCTCATCCTCGCACATGCTGGGCAAGTGCCGTAACTGAGGAGCTAACGCTCCAGTCCAACTCCACCTCTTTTAATGATAAAATAAGTAGATGTTTTTTCCCTTACTTTGAGTCCATTAATATCACCTGATTGTGCCTTTTAAAACTAATAAATCAGGGCATGCAAGCAGACATCTTAGATTTCTCTAGTATTTTCTGCAATTATGTTACACCTTATAAGCACATGTAAAATTCTTAAAAATGGCCTTTCTTCTTTCCCCTCTTTTTTTCCTGTTAATTTCCCCTACTTTCCTTCTATTTTTCCTCCCTCTTCCCCCTTTCCTCTAAAGGAAAAGTTTGTTATTATACTGAAGAAGGCCAGATGTAGGGCTGGAGGCGGCTCAGCTGTAGAGCACTTGCTTGGCATGAGTGAGGACCTGGGTTCAAACCCCAGCACTGCATACACAACTAAGTGTTGGAAAAACAAACAAAAAAGATGAAAAGTAAAAGCCCAGTCACCGGGCCACTTCAGCACAGGGAAATCCCTAAGGACCTAGGTTCTTTCCAGCTTTTGCACTCAGGCTAGATTTCCTCTAGGTGACAAAATAAGAGTCTCAGTTCTCAGCATCAAACCTGTGAGTCAAAAGATTATTGGGACTGGCGAGGCCTTTGGTGAACTGGGAGGGCCCTGTGTAAGTCATTTAAAAAGGAAAGGATTCTTTTCTTGTTGCTGCAAAGGGTTCTGTTATTGTTGGAGAGGATAAAGGAAACCATGGATGTTCAGAGATAATTGCTTTGTAACTATGTTGTTGCAAGCAGTTGAAACATTGTTGTTGTTATTCCAGTTTTGTCAAAGTCCAGCCTCAGTTTCCGGGAGGTTAGGTGCTCTGCCCCAGATCCAGCCTCCCTCTGCCGCTCAGCTCTTGAGGAAACCTGTTGCTGCCTGGCTGTGAGCTTTGCCCGCCTGGCACAATCCCTGGCTTCCTGAGTTAGGGTGGGGCCTTCCCCACCTGTGCTCTGCTGTCACTCAGCTCATATGCCTCACAAATGATGGTGTCCCGTTCAATTTGCAGGGCATGAAGCTGCAACGGACAGCTTGGGACGCTCACTCCAGTGCTCCCTTCTGAATAAAGTGAGATTTGCAGACAAGCAGCAGCAAAAGCCCTTTGGACCTGGTAAGGAATGTAAAGTTTTACTCTCCCCTTCCAGACCTACTGAATCAGAAACTGAAGGAGTCGCTCAGCATCTTCCCTCCAGGAGCTTCCGGGGCTCTCTGGAGTATGAGAACCACTGTCCTAACGTCTCTGTGATGCACAAAGACCAACAATCAATCGGGGTGCGCAGTTAAGAGACACGGCAAATTTTCACAAAATTATTAATGCCTGGATCCTAACCTGGCTTCCTACCCCCAGATTCTGATACAACTGGCTTGTTGTGCAGCTCTCCAGATGATTCTAAAGTGAAGTTGAGAATCCTGATCAAAATAAGTACAAAGGGAGATGACTACAGTGTAAATAAAGGATTAAACACAAACCCAGAAGGGAGCCATAGACACTGACAAAGGATGGAAAAAAAGGCTAACATGAAAGACCACACTAAAAATAGAAGAACAAGATTATTTGGATCGGGCACTACTGGAAACATCTCTCCCATTATTTAAATTAGGCTGGAAATTTCATAACATCCTTTGGGACCAAGTGTAGATTGATGGTTTCTAAACTGCTGTGGGTTAGTGTTACCAGAAAAATCCTCTTTACTGCTTCAAAACACATAGCTCACTATGTAATAAAACATTCTCATCATTTGATGCTTCCTTAACTGTCCATTTCATTTCTCTTTTCTCTAAGGTCAGATGGAGGCCGTAGGCACAATAACCTTGCGCTCTGTAACCTGCGAGCATACATCATATAGGATGTGCTCCTGTGGAAGTCCTTGTAGGGCAACCAGGGATGGTTTTAACCAATGTGGAAATGGAATATAAGCCTTTTTTGCTTATTTATTTTGTTTTAAAGACACTCCGTTGTAAACATGGTGGTGCTGGGATTCGAACCTACGTCCTCATGCATGCCAGGCAAGCACTGTAACTGCTGAGCCATGGCTCCAGTACCATAAGCCTCTTTTTTGAAGAAGAAAAACATGTGTATAGAGGGGAGGCAATTTTAAGTCAAAGCAAGGAATAGCATGGAATGCTGGTTACCCATTGGTGCAGCCAATTATCTTGAATTGGGAAGAGCTGTTCATTCACAGGACCCTCGAAAGTCAGGCCAGGATCAGAGGTCTCAATGTAAATCGCTCAGGTCATACTCTGAGCTTTTTCTTAGGTTGTCTAACTCAAAGTTCCAGGGAGACACAATCATATTAAAAAATGTAGTTACTTCTCTTTTAAAATGGAAAGTACAACCCTGTGTTTGTGTGGCTACCATTTGTTAAGGCATGATTTAGTTTACACAAAGTCATAAACAGCAACTATAGAGGACTTAATGGCTGGCAGAGGTTCATTGATTGTACCTGTAGCTGATTATTTACAAATCTCTGGGTTTTTCTTTTGTGACTAGTGAAAAAGGGTTCTGTTGTCATGTTTAAACTTTGGAATAGTTTCTGGCAGCTAACATAAGGGCTCACTTGTTTGTCTTTCTTCCCAAACAACTTCATACAGCTGATAGTTTCTGAACCTGAACTGGAAGACAGGCTTGGCTTTGGCAATTAGGCAATGACAGTGCATTCAGCAACTGTGACTTCCCGTCGAGCCTAGGCTAAGGGCAAGAGTGGTGCTTTGGATTGCGTGAGCACCAGGCACTGCCAGCTTCTGCCTCAGGAGTCTGTGCTGAAGCACCCTCCCTGCCCTGCGTGATTCTGCAGCAGGGTGACGTGCTAGTTGTCCTGAGCACACCAAGTGGGATTTTTTAATGTTCCCTTTTCTGGCCAGCTTGACTAAAACGAATACAGCTGGCCTCATTCTTTATTTGGTTTGTGGATGAAGTTGCTCCTCAGTTCACAGCGACAGCCCAGGGGCAGGCAAATGCAAAAGCTCCACTCTTGTTCCATTGGAAACTCCCCCTTCTCCCTGACCCGACTGGGAGAGTGCATGCCTAGGTTAAGGGGTGCGATACTGACACAGATTGACCCCCATCAACAGGGTTCCTTTGTGCTACACCTGCTCTTGGGGCTTTAGGTGTTGGAGCTTAGCCTCACGCTAGCTAACTCTGTGTTAGTCGGCTTTTCACCCCTGTTACCCAAACACCCCAAAGAACAAGGCTCACAGTTTCAGAGGTTCGTTCCCGGGTCAGCTGACTCAACCCTGGGCCCAAGGTGAGGCATGGTGGAGGCACGCTGCTTGGCTCTTGGCAGGGAAGGGAAGGGGCCACTGGAAGCTGAACCACAGAGCAGGCCCCCAGCGACCCACCTCCTCCAGCCACGCCCCACCACCCAACCACGCCCCACCACCCAACCACGCCCCACCACCCAACCACGCCCCACTTCCTAAACCACGCCCACTCCATAAGCCACGCCCACCCATCGCTAGCCATCCCCACCTCCTCCAACCACGCCCACATCCTAAGCCACGCCCACCCCTATAGCCACGCCTCACCTCCTCAAACCACGCCCCACTTGCTTCCAGCCACGCCCTACCAGCCATTGCCCACCTGCCTCCAGCTTCTGCCCACTTTGGCCATTCAAACGAGGATGGATCAGTCAGGTTACAGCTCTCAAAGTCTGATCATTTCACTGTTGAATATTCCTGCATTGACACTGGAGCTTTTGGGGAACACCTCATATCCAAACCGTGACAAACTCTAGGAGGGGGGATTCTGACGTTGAGGACATTTTACAACGAGGTTAAGTCACCTGCTTAAGGTCATGCAACTAGTAAGTAACAGAGCCCGGATCTGACCCCAGGCAGCTTAGTTCCAGGGTTGGAATATTTACAAACATACAATGCTATGTACAGTTGTCCTGATTCCACCTAGCTGCTGAACCACGTGGCCTCACTAGGTTATACCTTCACCTTGTGTGCATGGGAATTTTGATTTTCTTCATGCCATAACTGGTATTATCTGGCTCTCTGCTCCATCAATTTTTTTTTTAAGAGAGGGAGAGGGACAGTGAAAGAGAGAAAGAATCAATTTTATTTAGTTTTTCATGTGGCTTTCGTTGCTCCGACACTTTCTTCTGTACCTGGTTCAAACCCATGTACTTGCAAATGCCAGGCAAGTGCCATAACTGCTGAGCCACCACCCCACACCCCTGTTCCATCAGTTTATTAGATGAAATGTGACAGTTCTCTGATATTTCATTTTGCATTTCTTTATAGAGGTTGAACAACTTTTTAAAATTAGCCACAGAGATTTCCTCCTATAATTGTCTCTTCATACTTGTAAAAAGCTCCTTGTGTATTCTTGACATTTTCTATTCTTATAAACTCCAAGTTAGTTAACTTTGTGTTGTGAATTGGACAAAAATCATTCATGCGTAGTTTTGTGGAAGAGTCCCATGCCAAGTTCACAGAGATATTCCTTTGCTCTTTGTAGCTTTAAGGATTAGGTCTTTAATCTACCTGGAGCTCATCTGTACGTGTGGTGTGAGGTAGGAATCCAACTTGGCTTTTCTCCAGATAGTGAGACCATTTCCCAGCGTCATCGATCAATTAAACCTCTCCTTTCCCTAATGATGCTCCTGCCAACATTTTTCAAGCTCGCATTTGTAGCTTGTTTTTCTCATTTTAACTATTTTTTTTAAAGAGAGAGAGAAAAAATCAATTTTTAGTTTTTCATGTGGCTTTTGTTGCTTTGACACTTTGTTGTGTATATGTCCTGGGGTTCGAACCTGTGAACTTGCGCATGCAAGGCAAGCACTGTAACTACTGAGCCACAGCTCCAGCCCTCATTTTAACTGATTTTGGTGTGGTAAAATACACTTAGTTTATCATATTCACACTTAAGTGCTTATTTGAGTGGTGTTAAATTCATTCATGATATTGTGCAATCATTACCACCTTCCATAACCATTAACACTTCTCATCTTGCAAAGTTGAAATTCTATACCTATTAACTAATAACTCTCTATTTTCCTCTTCTCTAGCTCCTGACAACCACTATCTGTCTCTGTGATTGACTACTCTAAGTATCTTATAAAGTGGAACCTTACTGCATTTTGGGGGGGGGGTGGCTTATTTTACTTGCTGTATCATGTGTCTGAATTGTCTTTCTTTTTAAGGCTAGATAATATTCCACTGCCTGTATACCATATTTAACCTGTCCCTTCATCTATCAGTGGACACTTGGGTTACATCCACGTTTGAACTACTGTAAACACATTGCCATTAACCTGAGTATACAAATATTTCAAAACCCTTTTTCCAATTCTTATGGATATATATGTATCCATAAGTATAACTACTAGATTACATGGAAGCTTTATTTTTATTTTTTTGAGGAACTGCTGTATGGTTTTCCATAGTAGCTGTACTATTTTACATTCTCACCAACAGAGCAAAAGTGTTCCCCAGATTTTCCACATCCTCATCAATACTTATTTGGATAGTGGCCATCCCAATGCGTGTGCTGTCTTGATTTGCAATTCCTAAATGATTAGTGAGGCTGAACATTTAAAGATATATTTATTGGGGCTGGAGCAGTGCTGGGCATGCACAAGGACCTAGATTTGAACCCCAGCACCAGGTACACAAATAAGTGTCAGAAAAACAAAAACCAGATGAAAAAATAAATAAAGTTGATTCTTTCTGTCTCTCTCTAAAATATATATATTTCTCCTTTAGAGAAATGTTTATTCATGGTTTTTTTTTTTTTTTAATTTTGGCAGTGTTGGTGGTCAATCCCAGGGACTGGTGCATGCTAGGAAAGTGGTTTACCACTCAGTTACATCCCCAGCCCTTTTGCACATTTTTGAATTTGATTGCTTTACATTGTTGAGTTTTAATTCTCTATCCTTTTTTTTTAAAGAGAGAGGGAGGAAGGGGGAGAGAGAGAGAGAGAGAGAAAGAATAATCAATTTTATTTATTTTTTACCTGGCCTTTATTTCTCCAACACTCAGTTGCATATGTGGTGCTGGGGTTTGAATCCAGGTCCTCAAGCATGCCAGGAAGGTGCTGTAACCATTGAGCCCCAGCCCCTACTTCTCTATCCTTGATATTAATTAATTAATCCTTTGTCAGATAGATATATGATTTGGAAATATTTTCTCCAGTTTGTGGGTTCCCTTCTTTCTCTATTCATATTGCCATTTATTTATTTATTTAATTTTTGAGAAGGGGGGGTCTCAATGTTTCCCAGGCTGGCTTTGAACTTGTCTCCTGATTGGCTGGGATTATGGGTACGCACCACCAAATCTGGTTTGACATTGCCCTTTGATGCACATTTGAAAAGTCCTGGGGCTGGAGCAGTGGCTCAGTGGTTATGGTGCTTGCCTGGCATGCACAAGAAGGATGTGTATTTGAACCCCAGCACCACATAAACAACTGGGTGTGGGAGCAATGAAGGTCACATGAAAAACTAAATAAAAACTCTCTCTTACTGTCCCTCATTCTCTTAAAAAAAAAAATCCATGGAGTCCAGTAATTTTTTCTTTGGTGCATTGCTAAGAAACTGTTGCCAAACCCAACACTATAAAGATCTTGCTCTATGTTTTCTTAGGAGTTTTGTTTTGCACTTAGGTCTTTAATTTCTCTATAGGCATAAGAAAAGGGTACAATTTCATTCTTTTGTGTGTGGATATCCAGTTTCCCCACCTGTTGAAAAAGACCGTCATTTCCCATTGAATGGTCTTGAGACCCTTGTCAAAAATTATTTAACCACCAATGTGAGGGTTTTTTTCTGGGCTCTTTATTACATCCATTGGTTTATATGTGTGTCTTTATGTTGGTATCATACTGTTTTGTTTTGTTTTTAAAGAGAGAGGGAGAGAGAGAGAGGGAGAGAGACAGAATCAACTTTATTTAGTTTTTTCATCTGGTTTTTGTTGCTCCAACTCTTTGTTGTGTATGTGGTGCTGGGATTTCAACTTGCGTCCTTGCACATGCCATGCAAGCGCTGTAACTGCTGAGCCACCGCTCCAGCCCCAGTATCATACTGTTTTGAGTACTGTAGCTTAGTAGTAAGTATTGAAATCAGGAATTGTGAATCCTACAGCTCTGTTCTTTTTCAAGATTATTTTGGTTCTTTGGAATGTCTTGAAATGCCATGTGAATTCTAGATTTTAAAAATTTTTTTGTAACAGACATTGTGATTTTGATAAGGATTTCACTGAATCTGTAGATTGTTTTGGGTGATATGGACATCTAAACAATGTCAGACTTTCAATCCATGAACATGGGATCATTTCCCTCCCCCCCACCCTTTGGCACGGCTCTTTTCAGTTTATTGCATGAAGGAGTTACATTAGTCCAAGTTAGAAGTGGACTCCAAATGCTTGCATTGTACGAGCTGTGAGCTTTTAAACTTGTGACAAGTGACAGAAGGGAATGTCTACTCATTCCAGGGAAAACCTCACTTAAACTTTAGTGAGACACAAGAACTTAAACCCTGTGAACCTTCAGCTGCTCATCCTTAGCCAGTCCAATCTCAACCAGGAACTGGCACCTGTCCTCCTGCTGGTCACTCTGTGGCTGAATTCCGTCTCTGCTTTCTGGATGCTCAATTATGTTACTATTGCAGGCAAATTTCTTTTCTTTTCTTTCTTTTCTTTCTTTCTTTCTTTCTTTTTTTAAAGAGAGAGGGACAGTGAGAGAGACCAAGAAAGAGAGAAACAATTTTATTTTAGTTTTTCACATGGCCTCAGTTGCTCCAACACTTAGTTATGTACGTGGTGCTGGGGTTTTGAACCTGGGTCCTCGTGCTTGCCAGGCAAGTGCCGAAACCGCTGAGCCACCGCTCCAGCCCTCTGCCGTAACCTTTATATCTTCTGGTAGATTTGGGTTTAGTTTGTTCTTTTTCTAGTTTAAGTGGTAAAGTTAGATTGCTGGTTTGAGATTGTTCTTATTTTTCAATGTAAACATTTATAGCTATAAATTTCCTTTTTAGCACTGCTTTTGCTGTGTCCCAAGTTTTGGTGTACTGTTTTCATTAGCAGCATTTTCTTTTTAAACAACTTTTTTTTTCTCCCTTAGTACAGGGGATTGATCCCAGGACCCACATGCTAGGTAAACATTCCACCACTGAGGTCCATTCCCAGGCTTTTTTTTTTGGAGGCCGTCTCCCTAAATTGCCCAGGCTGCCTTTGGACTTGTGATCCTCCTGACTCAGCCTCCCATGTAATTGGGATTATAGGTATCTGCCACTGCTCCTGGCTACTCTGTATTTCTAGTTCCCTATGTGGTTTCTTTTTGATCTATTTTGGGTGTTAAAGTGTGTTAACCTTCACAAATCTGTGGATTTTCTAGTTTTACTTGTTACTGATTTAACTTCACCCTGTTGTGGTTGGAAAAGATGCTTGGCATGATACTATTCTAAGTCTACCAAGACTTCCTTCGTGGCCTAACAGATGTAGGATCTATCCTGGGAATGTCCTATGTGCACTTGAGAATAATGTGTGAAGTGTTGCTGGGTAGTGTTCTGTGTCTGTTACATCTAGATAATTTATTTTGCTTCAATTCTCTATTTCTTCACTTTTCCAAATGTTCTACCCATTATAGAGTGAGGTATTTAACTCTGCAACTGTTGTAAAACACTCTATTTCTCTATTACATTTTTCATTTTTCCCTTCATATATTTTGATGGCTTGTTATCGATACATGTTTATGATTGTTTTATCTTCTTGCTGTACTGAACCTTTTCATGTATTTCTTGTGTCTCTTGTGATCTTTTTGGCTTGAAGAATTTTTTGACTGGCATCGGTACAGCCACCCTAACCCTCTTCTGGTTGTTATGGCATGGAGTCCCTTCGCATTCTTTCACGTTCGAACAGCTTGCTTGATCTGAAGTGAGTTTCTCGTAGACAGCACACAGGTGGTCAGGCCTCTGGACTGGAGCTGGAGCCCTTCGTACTCAATTGCTTTCAAGGAAGGGCAATTTCCACGCCCCACTGTCATTTTGCTATTTGTTTTCTGCTTGCCTCATAGTTTTTCTGTCCTTCATTTCCTACATTCATTCTTTTATTTCTAGTTGATTTTTTGGTGGCCACATGCTTTCTTTTGTGGATATTCTATCACTAGTTTTTGTAGATATCATCCAGTTTAACTTCCAAAACACGCAAAAATGACTCATTTCCAGTTTTGTTCCCACCTCCACTTTTTTTTTGAGAGAGAGGGACAGAGAGAGAGAGAGAGAGAGAGAGAGGGAATCAGTTTTATTTAGCTTTCATTGCTCCAACACTTGGTTGTGTACGTGGTGCTGGGGTTTGAACCCATGTACTCGTGCATGCACAAGCACCGTAACCACTGAGGCACTGCTCCAGTTCCCCTCTCACCCCTTTTATTTGTCAAAAAAATCACAACCTGGGGTTGGGGATTTAGCTCAGTGGCAGAGCACTTGCCTAGCATCCCTGAGTTTGGTCCTCAGCCCTGAAAAAAAACAATCACAACCTTATACACCGTGTACCTCAGTAAACAATTCTATTAAATGCATTAATCCTTTAAATGAGGCAGAAAAATAGTTGTAACCCAGTTACATAGCATTGAAACGAATAATCTTAAAAAGCATGTCTCAAAACACTCAGAAAATGAACGGCAGAGACAGACGTTGTTGCGTAGCGCTGGTCTTTGTAATCGCCCCTGCGAGGTCTTCGTCTCCTTATACAGCTTAGTTACTGTGTCTTCTCACTTCACCCCAGAGAAGTCCCTTGACCTATTCTTGCTGGGCAGGTCTAATGGTAATGGTGTTTCTCAGCTTTTGTTTATCTGGGATGCCGTAATCTCTCCTTCATTTTTATTGAGTTTTTCACATGGTTTTTTTCTTGCTCTGACACTTTGTTGTGTACGTGGTGCTGGGGTTCAAACCCGTGTCGTACCACATGCCAGGCAAGTGTAGCAAGCACTGAGCCATTTTCGAGGATCAGTTCTGCAGGATATAGGATTCGTGGCTGATGGCTTTTTTTTTATTTTGATTTTTTTAAAGAGAGAAGGTGAGTGGGCTGGAGCGGTGGCTCAGCAGTTTTGGCGCTTGCCTGGCAAGCACGAGGACCCGGGTTCAAACCCCAGCACCACGTACACAACTGAGTGTTGGAGCAACTAAGGCCATGTGAAAAACTAAATAAAGTTGTTTCTTTCTGTCTCTCTGTGCCCCTCTCTCTTTAAAAAAAAAAAAAAAGAGAGAAGGTGAGAGAATCAATTTTTATTGAGTTTTTCACATGGCTTTCTGACACTTAGTTGTGCACTTGGGTGCTGGGGTTTGAACCCATGTACTTGGGCATGCCAGTCAAGCGTTGTAACCCTGAGCCACCGCTCCAGCCCCTTGGTTAACGGTTTTGATCTCTTAACATTTAGAATGTGAGGGCTCACTGACTTCTGATCTTCCAAGTTTCCGATAAGCAATCTGGTGATAATCTTATTAAGGATACTGTGAGTCCCTTTTGAGATGAGTCTTTGTCACTTGTATCTCAGTGTGGGTCACTAAGTTCTTCTTGGAGTCACTGGGTTTTTGGATGTTTATACTGATGTCTTTCATAAAGTCCGGGGACTTTTCAATTTCTTCAAATACTCTGTGCCCTTTGCCTCCTCTTCTGCAGAAGTTGGTACTGGTCTTTGATGGTATCCCCAATGTCCCTTAGGGTCTGTTTAATTTTTCCTTCTTATCTAATTTAGTGAGACCCTGTCTGAAAACAAAAAATAAAAAAGGGCTGGGGATGTGGCTCAGTGGTTAAGCATCCCAGGGTTCAGTACCCAGTACCAAAAACAAAACAAAACAAAAAACTATCATTTTCAAAGTCTTTGTACATCTGCCACTGACTTATTTTTTTCCTCTGAATGGGCAATAATTTTTTTGTATGCCTTTTGGTTTCATTGTTGGAAATTGGATGTTTGAATCTAACAGTGGGGAGAAACTTCCTTTTTGATTGCTTGATTGCTCATAGGCTTCTGTGTGCCAAGTATCAGCCTGAAGTACGTATTTGTCTTCTTGGGTCTTTTTGAACCTGGACCTTTCCCTGGCATGTAAAGTCACTTTCTACTTTCCCCCATATATGCAGTTATTTTTGAATGCCCAACTGTTTAATGTCCAGCTGTCAAAAGGTGAGAAAGAAAAAAAAATGCCTTTAAATCCCTTGGAAGTCACTGTCAGGCAGAGGGGAAGGGACTTGCAGCTCTGGCTGGGGATGTGACACTGCCCATCAGCCTGTTTGTGACCAGAGGGGCAATCAGGGCACACATCTGATACTGGAGGTGAACCCCTTTCTGTTTCCCTGGAACTCATGAGTTTTTGATAAACTCTTGCATTCATAGTTCTGGTAGTGCCCCTTAGCCATGCGGTTGTGTTCCAAGACCCTTAGTGGATGCCCTACACCTTGTATCTACTGCTTTCTCCTAAACACACACAAACATAACACCCGTCCACCTTAAGAAAGCACTTATCACACTGAGGCCCTAGCTTTTACAATTGGAGGTTTGACAGCAAAGCTCGCAGTTTTCCCTCTTCGTAGGTTTGTTCTCACTGCAATCTCATCGTGAGTTTTCATCTTTTCTTCAAGTGAACTTTCATCTTTTCATTTAAAAGCACTTTATGGCTTGGCATAGCTCCATTGCCAGCATTATCGTTCTTGAGTCGGGGGTCACGGTTTTGTGAAGTAACGTGGACATGAGCTCTGTGATATGACATGCGATAAGCAAGACAGCTACCCAACGACCAACGGGCAGACAGAGCATTCAGCCTGGATACCCGGGACAACGGGATGATTCACCTCCTGGGTGGGATGGAGGGGACGGTGCAAGATTCCATCGTGCTACTCAGAAAGGCTGCAATTTAAAGTGTAGGTGTTTTTCTAGAGTCTTCCACTTAATGCATGTGCAGACTACAGTTGAAGGCAAGTTACAGAAAGCGTGGAAAGCGAAGCTGTGCGGTGGGGGCTACCGTGTAACAGCTCTGCCAGTGTACCTGTGGCCTAGACTGGGAAACAAGTTCCTGGCACTTCCTACTCCATTGCTTCCCAGAAGCCTCTTCCATGGATGGTTTAATTGTGATGTTTTAACTCCTGGAAGTAAAACACAATCAAATGTATACCATTTAGGTGGATATGTTCAAAGCCCATAGAATGAAAACCAAGAACAAAGGATAGCAGTAGACGGGAAAAGTGAGAAAAATTGAGTGTCTTAAAACAAACATTACGGTGTAAAAATGGAGCCACCTTCAGTCCGTAGTGTAAACCAAAACGAGAACAAAAACTTTCACCACCTCAAAGGTGGAGGTCCTGCATTTACGGTATTCACATTTTTGCAACAGTAATTGCTTTTAAAAGATCTGAAATAGGGCTGGAGCGGTGGCTCAGCAGTTATGGTGCTTGCCTGGCATGTGCAAATATGCCAAGTTCGAACCCCAGCACTGCGTACACAACTAAGTGTCAGAGCAACAAAAGCCATATGAAAAACTAAATTCTCTCTCTCTCACTGACCCTCTCTCTTTAAATAAAAAAAAAACCTCAACCCAGATGTCCCTCACTGGATGAATGGATCCAAAAACTGTGGTCCATATATACCATGGAATTTCACACAGCAATTAGAAACAATGATATTGCAGCCTCTGAAGGTAAATGGATGGCTATGGAAGAAATTATAATGAGTAAAATCAGCTTAACCCAGAGAACCAAGGGTTGAACGTCTCCACTCATCTGTGGAGGCTGGAGCTAGACCCTGGCCATTGAGAAAGTTGGTCTAGTATCATGTGCTAAATACAGATAAAGTGTAATGTTATACAACATAGTACTTTTTTAGGGATATTGTGGGAAGAGGGATAAGGGTGGGTAATTGGGGGGGCACTCCTGGGGGTAATTCTAATATCCAGAATCTATACACATTTTATGAAAAACTTGTATGGTTGTTCTATAATAAATCTCTCAGTAAAAAAACAAACCTGAAATAAATTATAAGTGACTTGTGACTTATTTGGATCTTTAAGGAAAACATTACAATATATCACACGAAATTGCTATTTTATAGGTCAAAAGTGGTGCTGACAATTTCAGATGGCTCATCTAAGAGATGCTTTGGCCAAAGGACTCTGACATCTGGAGCTACCTGTCTGTTAAAGGGAAGTCGGAAATGCTGGCTAGCTTTTTCAGCACTTTGATTCTTTACCTAATCCGTTTTACTCAAGTAAGGCTTTTCAAGATGCAGACATTTTATGATGTTATATCCAATTCTGTAAAATAAAAACTAACAACCAATATATCATCAATCTATTTAGAGAACGGACTACTATCTTCATAGTTTTGGCTGTGATGGTACTAGACTATATGTGAGGTCTTAAGTTGGGCAGAAGTTTGAAAAAGGTGGAAAATCTACAGTCTTCAGAGCCGGAGTCAGAAAGAAATTAGGCTAGGACTACAGAAACTGAGTCACAGACACTGAACATGGAGAGTGGGATGTACAACTTTCAGTCTAGATCTTTTTGTTCTGCTTAGACCTTTTGCAAGGAGGAGATATATATATATAACATATATGATCATATAACAATCATATTAGATATAACATTTATAATTATATATAAGATTATATGTTATATATATTATAATTAAGTATACCCCAATTAAGTTTTTTTTTTAAACAGAGAGGGACAGTGAGGGGGGAGGGGGAGGGAGGGAAAGAATTAATTTTATTTAGTTTTCATGTGGCTTTCGTTGCTCCAACACTTCAGTGTGTATGTGGTGCTGGGGTTTGAACCTACGTACTTGGGCATGCCAGGCAAGTGTTGTAACCGCTGAGCCACCACTCCAGCCCTGCAATGAGGATATTAACAAAAAAGCCAGTAGCTTCTGGTTTAATTAAAGCCAATATTACTTTATAAATGATCTGATCTGACTTTTTACTTCTGCTATCGGGATGCTCCTCTAGTCTTTTAAGAACCACACTGAGGAAGATAAATGTTTCTGCATATCTGTGCTCTTTTAGAATGTCAAATCCCTTTAGGTTGAGATGTTCAGCTTCCACCACAACTAGAACTTCCAGAGCAAGACATTATGGCTCAGGCCATGAATAGTGTCTCTTTCTATAGTAGGCCAAACTTCTCTGAGAAAGGCTAACTTCCAGGAAAGAATTAGCTTTCCTACAATCAAGATTAGTATTTTGAATTTATGAGACTTAACAACTCACATGCTGACATTTTAGAACAGGTGATTCTTGGGGTGTGGGGTTGTCCTACACGCTGTGGGACATTTAACAGCATCCCTTGATTCTGCCTACCAGTTGCCAGCAGAACCAAAGCTCTATAGACAATGACAAATACCTCCTAGGGGACAAAATCACTTCCAATTGAGAACTGAGATAAAATGGGCCCTCAAAATGGGACGGCCGCTTGGTAAGCGGAACCCCTAAAGACATGATGAGCTTGCTTCTTCAGCTAAGTGGAGTATTCAGTGTATGCTTACAAGAGATCAGACATCATTAAAATGCCACCTACCTGAAAAGCTTCCACAATGTGCCCACTAGAGAAAATGGCAGCTAATCAAAGAGCTACCTTCTCACTTCCGAGTACAGGTGGTTGCCATGGGATGTGACCTCCAAGGAGGTTCGTAAGCACTTTCCAAATCAGCTAAGTCTAATTAGTTCACCTGCTTAGCATCAAACACACACACACACACACACACACACACACACACACACACAGGCTTGCCCTGGACCAACAAGCCTTTTCAAAGGGGAAAAGGAAATCAGTTTAAAGTTGACTTGGATTTAAAGGTTTATGATAAAAATGCAATGGTAACAAAACATCCCCTTACATACGTGAAATCAGAAATTCAAACCTGGGTACTTGCTGCACTTGTCTTCCTGAGGGCCCCACGCTCCAAATGTGAATCATTTTGCTGTCCTTAAAATCTTCACCTATGCTTTGCTTAATGCAAATTCCTGCAATTCTTTCTGGGACAAATGTTGAGACAACGACTGGTTCAAGTTGAGGTCCCCCCGTCTCATGACCTCCTTGGACCCTCCCCCTGCATGACAGCCAGTAGCATAGGGAGAGAAATTTAATTACACGTTGGTATCTTAGATGTTGCTATATTCTGTGGCCCAATATTTTATTTAGTGTTGACACTGGATAACACTGATGTCATCCAGTGGTGGCTGAGAGTAAATGGACACATTTTCTGCTTAAGACTGTAAACATGCATTGCAAGAAAAGTGGAGATTTAAGCTGAAGGTAGCTATACCTCGCGTAGCTTCTGCTACACTATAACAGAACAAGCTTAGGGTCCGTATTGGGCTGTGCTATATACTGCAATTTTCTTAAAGACAGGGTGGTTACACTCTCTTTGACATGCTGTAACTGCATCTAGTGTGATACTGTACTGCAAACCCAGTCACAAGAGGACAAGGAAAAGAGAAAACTGTCCTTATTTGTAGTTTGTATCATTCCAACAAAATCTATGGACAAAACGGATAAGGAATTTCAAAAAGGCTCTAAATGTAAGCCGGTAATGCTCCTCTACACAATAGCAATTGAGGAAATAAAAAAAAAGTCGGAGTTAAAAAGAATTTACCTAAAGTAAAAAAAAAAAAGTACTGAGACCACTTGGGAAACAATTACAAAATGCTACTTAAGGGCATTAAAGGCCCTAGATAAATGGAAACAATTATGTTTATAGTTAAAAAGAATAAACTTCTCAAAACTGCTAATTCTCAAATTAATCTATAAATCAAAGCAACCCCAACGAAAATGTTTCCATAGAACGTTACAAGGTGATCCTAGAATTCACAGGGAAGATCAAAGTCAGCAGCTAAGGAGACTCTGAAGAACACACAATTACTTCAGCACTTCAACAGCTCAAGAGAACGAAGATGATACGGTACTGGATGGGTGGTGACCAATGAAGTAGTAAATGGGATCCAGAAACCTACGCACAGGTGTTAAACTGATGCGTGACAAAGGTCACAGACTGTGAGGTCAAGAGGTTGACCCCACCAGAGAACTGCCACATACAGGAATAGTGAGAATTTTCAAAGGCCACTCAAGAGGTGAGATAACTGTGGAAAGCTGAGTTATGATTACACCGAGGCTGGTTTATTTTTTCATCTGGCCTTTGTTTCTCTGACACTTAGCTGCGTACATGGTGCTGGGGTTTGAACTCGGGTCCTCGTGCATGCCAGGAAGTGCTCCAACTGCTGGGCCACTGCTCCAGCCATTGTGGATTTCTTAGATCGGGTATGACCAACAGGACAATGACTTACAGGAGACTCAACACAGGGAGTTTTGTAGAACTACATACAGGACAATGGATTCTGTTTTCACAAACAGTGAAATGAAACGACCCCATGTCATGTCTTAGAACCTATGAAACAAGAGACTCAGCAAAGAGGCCTTTTTGGGGACTGCTCACATTGCATTCACAATGGGGAGACAGATTACACACTTGCCTTCTATTCCCAGAGACCCCTTGGTCTACATGGCAGGTGCACCCTCATTCTGGGCTGGGGAAGGGCAACTAAAGTTTACTCAGAACTTGCCCTTGGGGTTACTTTTGAAAGGGAGGAAAAAAATCAATTTAAAGTTGATTTGGATTAAAAGTTAACAATAAAGATGCAATATGGTAACAAAACATCCTTACACAATCTATAATTTTAAGTGATTTATTTCAATAGAAATATTTCAGAAAATTTCTTAAATTCATTTAAAATTAGCTTAAGCAAACACACTGAAGATCACACACTCACATTTGCATATTAAAAAGAAACAAAGAGAGAGAGGAACCAAGTTGCACATCACTCAAAGAGGTCATAGTGCAATTGAGTGCTCAAGTTAACTGGGATAAAGAAGAAAAAAATGGCTTGTGTTTTCCTGAATATAGTTATCACTGGGTACTTATTCCTACAGATTTCTGATCTCCTTTAGATTATGCTGTGAACCAGATTGCCAAAATGAATGCCAAAATTCAGGTGAAAAAACACTGGAGAGCTTGGTGATTATCAGCTATTTTGTACTCACACCTAACAAATCAATAACGACTGGATTACATTCGTGAGGAGTCCCAGTGGGGAGCGTCTTCAAGGGAAGCACAACCTGTTACCTGGTATCTAAAGTACGGTGAGTATTTATGAATTTTCTTCTTTTCAATGGAGGAAGAAAAGGTTTTACCCTAAAGCAACTGATTCTTTTAACTCCATAATTGCTCTGCAGTCCAAATAGTTAGAATCAAAATTTAAATTCTGCCAATAACCCTCTAGCACAAGTTAACCCTTTCACTTGGATTTTAATATGATATATATCTACTTTGCTACCCTAGAACATATTAGCCCTTTAAAAAGTGTGAAAATGCCATCCCGACACAGATAAACAACAGTACCTCCAGGTCTCCCAATAATCTTGGAGAAGCACAAATATTTCCGAGCTTCACTTTCATGGAGAAAGCTAATTTAGTCTCAATATCTACTTATAATACTGGAGTCATTTACACTGCGTTGCACACTTTACTTCAATAACGGGCAGGTTAAGCGACTGCTTCTTCGGAGTCTTATTTAAATAAGGAGGAACCAAAATCAATCTCATTTCTGGCCCAAGGAACTGTGCTTACAAGATTTAGTAGCTTTAATAAAACCCAAATTAATCTTCCTGGATATTAGTATTTTAGGGATTTCCCAGAAGGACTTATCATTAAAACAACACTCAAATAACAGAATAAAAAAAAAAACCCCAGCTGGATGGATGTTCTTCAAGGCTGGTTTTAAGAGTGCTTGTCAAAAGGCTGATTTATTTTCAGTCTCCTACCTGGAAAGGAGAGATGCAGGGAGGAAGTTTGTATAAAGAAGACTGAAACCCCAGGAGAGGAACAAGCACTGGAGGATCTACAGACACCCTCAGACTTTCTGCGAGATGGCGGAGAGGGACAGCATGCTCCTGAACTAAGAGGGCGACTGTCGGGCTGAATGCCTGACAGTGTCTTCAGATCCATGAGGCACGGACCAAATTTTCACTACGCTAGGACTCGAGATACAGGAGTAATGAACTCGCTTTCAATAAGCTGAACAGTTTTCTGCACAGATCTCCTTCATTAGAACCCTCTACACAGAAAAACGACAAGTCACTTTAGACACAAGCCATTTTTAGGGGAACCAAATCAAAAGGTACTTAAATCATTTTGAAAAGGTCCACATGGAAACTAATTTATCAGCAATGTGATTTAGTAGCATATTTTGTTTCTCATAGGCTTAGAAAAAAACAATACCACTCTGGCTGTAAAATCATAAATTTACTTAGAGTGAAAGAAGTAATACAAAAGAAGAGAGAGAAACGTAAGCAAACCCTAACAGGTCCCTCCAGGAAGTCAGACCGACCTCACCACATCACAGCCACAGTGGGGAAGTCACCTTCATTTTCAAAAAGAGATCCAATTATTTCAAAGGCCTTTGAGACGAGGATTTTTTTTAAATTAATAAAGGTTACCTTCTGTAAAGCAACACACTGGTGCGCCTTGTTTGCAGAAGAAAATAGGGTGGTTTAAAAACTGGTTGTAAAAGAATGTGCCTCAAAAAACGAGGAACTCAACAGCTGATGGATTCTTCTAAAAAGCCAAAGGATTATGTCTACTACTAGTACTGACTTCCTATTAATATTTTGCCCTATATTTTTGTTTTCAGTAATAAATATATACAGGTTTACAGATGCAACCTTAGGAAAAAAAGGATTAGGCCAGGTAAATTCTAAGATTCCAAGAGACTGACGGGCTGCTAATCTTAGAGGGTCCCAGGCTCAGCTGACGGATTTATTAGAGCCTTCTCTTTTCACCTTCTATAATAATACTGCTTCTTGGGGTTCTTTACAAATCTTCTAGAAGAGGAAAAAGGCTGTTTATAAAAACGTTGCAGCCATGAACACTATGACTGTGACATAGAAAGCCCCAACACCAACACAGCCCACGGAGGCACCGCGGCAACCGCACGGCATCTTCACACAGGGCAGTGTTGGTCACTGACGCGTATGCTTAGAGAGAGACCACTCAAACTCCAATTGTTTGGATCCCTTTTTGTAATGCTTACACAAATAGTATTTACACAGCAAAGAAACAGAATAGGAAGGTGTGTTTGATCTGTTCTCTTTCAATTCTTAGTTTTAGAGGTTACAGTAAAAAAATAATACTCTGAAAAATAAGCAGAGCCTCACACAGAAGGCGCAAGAAACCAAAGCCAGTGCTCAGAAAGGCCATTATGCAGATGTTTTTACAGTCATATCCATAAGACTGCTGTGTTGCTTCCCTATGGGAAAGAAGCTTCCACGTTCAAATAGGTTGTTATATGAGATGTGTCCCACATGGTATTTTAAACTACTACTGACATGCCAATCAGTATGCTTATAAACCCACTCACCTTTAAACTACAACTCAATTCCCGATGAGTTCTTTTGGCTAGGGAAGAAACAAGTTTAATGCTGATGGGAATTTTGAGTTTTTGGGTCACTAATTTACAATCAAGGGCAGGTTTTAATAAGAAGATTTAACTTCCTACTAACCAACTACCTAAATAAATATTCAACACAGTTGGGTGACTTAGATTTTCTTTGCCTGAGTGATAACCAGATGCTATTTTGTTAATCATAGATCAAAAACTCACCTATACTATTCTAATTCATTTTTCACTGATTTCAATTTACTTCAAATGCTAAAAATAATCCTAAAAAGAAATGACTAATCTTCTGAATAGACAAATTTGAAGTCAGAAAAATAATAATTTCTTCTGCACCGTTGGGGTAAATTTCAGACTCTCAAGAGACCACCACTCTATTTCCCAAATTTGAACACTGTTTTTACTCCATACACGCATTCATTAAGGTTTAGAGCTGAAAATATCAAACACATCTTCCGCCCTAGCTTGCTCTCTGTGGCAAAACTATGATGTCAGGCTCTGACTTCCAGGTGCATGTCTTCCAGATATGGTTCACTTATAACACATCTACTTTAGCTTATTTATGACAGACAAGATAATAATAAAAAAATCCACAGGGTTCTTTCCCATTCACAATATTTCCTAAAAAGCACACACACTGTTAAAAATGTTATTTCGGAAGAGAAATAAGCAAAATAAGGAATTTTTAAAAATGCAAAACAAAAGTTAGGATGTGCAAGATCCGAGTAATACTGCTGGCTGTACAAATGCTTTCTTTCTATGCACCCAACGTGGGTTAAGACCACAAACCGAGAAACCACTCCGTACAGGCAGCACTCGGCCCTCTCAGTAAGCCACTGAAACCCAGGAACAACCTATCTCCAACTGTCATGTGAGAGGCCTGTCTGAACCCTTAGCGTCTTTTCCAAACACAAAACAAAGATTTTAAAACTCAACACTCAGAAAAAGCTCTTTACTTTCCTCTAGACACATTTTCAGCTAATTACTGTACATGTAATATTTTCTATTTGTTTTGTGGACTTGAGGGGAAACTTAAAAAGAATCATATAATTCTCCAAGAAAGTAAGTGGGGGAAATTTTATATGAGGCCCAAAGTAATATGTCTATTAGCAGTTTTCAATCAAAAAACATTTCTTATTCTGGACCACTGTTAAATTTATGAAGCCTCATGAGTTTATAACATCTGACACTGGGTCTTTATTCAAGTGCAATTTTTTTTTGTTAGAATTCTCAGGTATCACACCTTTTAATTTTCCACATTTATTTTAGAAAGTGAACGCATTATTGCATACAGGAGCGCTCTCAAAACTGCTTGTTTAACTACTGACAAAATATGGGTCCACGTCAAGCTTCGGAAAATGTTTTGGAATATTTATGGAAAGTCATACAAGGAAGAAGGGTTTGATGCTTACAATTCCTAGAACCTCAAACTTTTATCTTTATCCCTCGTAAAATTGTCTTATAAGATACACATATATTTACGAGGAATATTTTAAACAAATATGATCCTGAATATAATATTGAACAAAAACAAACAATAAAAAAATAACTCTGGCATTATGCACATTAAACACTGTAAAAGAAAATATCCTGGCAAAATATCAATGTCATCATCCTTCACGACTCCCTGTGACCAGGGGAAGGGATAATCCAATTAACTTGAAAGAAAGCATTTAGTGTTTCTAAAATCCTCTCAGGAAAGTTTAGCTTGAGATTAGTTCTCTACTAAGCAGGTCTGCAGTTTGGTGATGAATTCACAGAGAAAGCTAAATTTGAACCCCAGTTAGGAACAGCCATATTTTCTGGAACCTATTTTAAAAAAATGGTGTATGAACACTTGGCCTTTGTGCCTCCGCAGGAAATAATGTTCCTCAATACAGTACTCAATTCAGAAGTTTAGTGTTTAAAAAGATCGCTCTCAACCCAAACAAAACAAACCCTTCCTCCCCCACCCCAAACAAACCCGACAACTGACTTTATGGACACTTTCAATCCTGCATTCCTGCTGCGCGGAAGCCAGCGAGGAGGGACCCGGAGGCAGAGCAGACCTGGCTGCGGGCATATCCCTGCCTAAGCGAAGCATCTGCTCACCAGGTGCAGCACCAGCTCCTGACACAATCCCTAAGAAATAAGCGTGTCCTTTTTAAAGTGTATCTATAAAAAGGTGATTCCCCCTCCAAAATTAGTATAAAGTTAAAAGAAATGGGAATGAGCTATGATCTACTCCAAGCACAGCACCGCCAGCAGACGCACACACACTATTTGGTGTTAGTGTTGGTTTTCCTCTCATTCTGTTAAGGCAGTGGTTTCCGCAGGTCAGTTCAGACAAGAAGCATGGTTCATGGCAGTTTGTTCTGCAACTCTAATTTGGTCTCTGGGAATATCGCACTTTATTCCCTGAAATGAGTGCTTTTTGGTTCAGAATTCCAAAGGCTGGGATGGAGCCTGCAGGCTCTTCCTGGCACAGGATGGTCTGCCTCTGGCGTCCGCTCTCACCCGGGAGCAGCGCTTCCCTTCCTCTTCAGGCTTTTACTCAAAAGTCATCAAGTTTGTAGGAACCTAAAAAATACAAGCATTACAAACTAATTTCTTTAAAAATTCTTTTTCAAACTAATATTTTTATCTTTCCTTGTCTTTTAGGCAAGCCCAATTTTTATTTTTTATTTTTATTTTTTTATTTTATTTTATTTTATTTAAAGAGAGAGGAGAGTGACAGAAAGAATCAGTTTTATTTAGTTTTTCACATGGCTTTCGCTGCTCTGACAGTTGTGTATGTGGTGCTGGTGTTCAAATCCAGGTCCTCATGCATGCCAGGCAAGTGTGACACTACTGAGCCACTGCTCAAGCCCCCAAATCTATTATTTTTTAAGAAAGAGAAAGGAGAAAGAGAGAGAGAGAGAGAGAGAGGGAGAGAGGGAGAGGGAGAGAGGGAGAGAGA
>PVKS010009412.1:0-46551 GCA_004027875.1 Aplodontia rufa
GGAAATGGAGGGCTGGAGCGGTGGCTCAGCGGTTTCGGCGCTTGCCTGGCAAGCACGAGGACCCGGGTTCAAACCCCAGCACCATGTACACAACTAAGTGTTGGAGCAACTAAGGCCATGTGAAAACTAAATAAAGTTGTTTTTCTCTTTCTCTCTCTCACTGTCCCTCTCTCTTTAAAAAAAAAACCAGAAATGGAGCTATTACACATGCTGTCTACTGTATGAATTCTCTATCGCCTTCAAGATTTACTTCAAATGCTGAGTAAGTCATTGCTCCTTTAGACTGATGCTCCTTGACTTACTTTTCACTGTAAGTTGAAAAAAATTGTGAAATTGAAAATGCACTTAATATACCCCACAGCTCAGCAACAAACCTGAACCGTCAGTTGTCGTCCCTCATGACTGCCTGGCTGTCTAAAAGCTGCAGGTCACTGCCATTGCCCAGTTGCAAGAGTATCAGACCACATAGTGCTAGTCGGTGAAAAGAGAAATTTAGAACTTGAAATAGGGTTTCTACTGAGTGCAGATCATTTCTTCACCATCAGAAGGTCAAAAAGTACCAGGAGTAGTGGTGCACAACTGCAGTCCCAGCAACACAGCAGGCTGAGGATGACTGCAAGCTCAAAGCCAGCCTCAGCAACTTAGCTGTCTCCAAAGAAAATAAAAAGGGCTGGGGATGTGTCTCAGTGGTTAAGCACCCCTGGATTTGACCCCCAGTCCAAAAAAACAAAAACAAACAAAAAAAGTCACAAGACAAGCCATTGTAGGTCCAGAACTGTCCACATTCTCAGTTTCCTGTATGTGTCATTATTACAGTGTACATCACATTACTAATGCTTTTTTTCTTTTTCTTTCTTAGCAGTGCTGGGGTTCAAACCCAAGTCGTTGAACATGCTAAGGCAAGCACTCTACCAGTAAGTTACACACCAGCCCACATTTTTGTTTTTGTTTTGATATCTGACTTTTCAGGGTCCATAAAGATGACTCTGTGATCCACCACCATACTCACAGCAAGGCCACCAGCCCACAGGCTGTTCCCCAACAATGATGAAAGACAGGGACACCGAGGCATTGCTTTCTGCAAGAAACAGGGCTCCTCTTTGGTCTTCTCTAAACTTTCTCAGAACTGCTCTTCAGTTCAGGACTCTTTCTCCCCAACCTTCCTTCTCTCCCTGTCTCATTCACAGAAGTTAAACTTCCTCTCCAGCTTCTTCCAGCTCCCTTCCCATCTGTTTTCACTGGAATTTTCCATAATAACTCTTTTACATGGAGAATCATGTCTTGCCATCTGTATCTCAAAGGTCCCAACCCAATAGTCTCTCAAACTAAAAAGACCATTCCAGGAAAGCAAGGGCTGTCTTCTACATCTTTATGTTGTAACATCTAGGCTGCCCAACATTTCAAAGGCTCAACTGGTTTGATAAGCAACTGTCTTCAATGTCCTTATCTACCTTTCACCAACTCACCGGTTCTAGAGTCTTTTGAAATTTCTTTTTGCAGCAGCCTTGGCAATTCAATCCACTTTAGCTGGGAAATCAAGTCTAATTGGGAAACTGAACAGCCTGCTCGTAGAGAAAAGAATAGAAAAAGATTATTTATGCATAGAACAAAGATGTCCCAACATTCATACCCAGCCCCTGATTCTCTAGGGGACATGAAAGATGTCATCAAATACACAGACATCAGTATCAGAATTCAAGGAGGAAATGGAGGGAGAGCACTGATAACAAAATCATGCTCCACATTTTCAGTTCAATGAAGCAAAGTCTTCTGAATTAATTTTTAGGATTAGTCATATTAATCCCTGAATGCCCAGTCAAAACACAGTTAAAATATTTCACCTTAGTACTTATCTTTCTATAATAGGGACAAAAAGATACCCAGCTTAAATGCCAGATCATAAAGAGGATGTCTTTACCCAGAAATTCTAGGTTCCTTAAGTTTTCCAGTAGCACATCCTTATATAGCTCTTTCTGAAAGGGCTCCAGCTTCTTCCATTCTCCTCTGGAAAAGTTCACAGTCACATCCTTGAACATTATGGATTCCTGGAACACCAAGCACAGTTGCTTTGTGTTATTCCCAGCCAGACCCTAAGGATTCAGAGAAGTGGCTAGCATATAAAGTAATGGCTTGGATAGTGTTCAAGTTTTCAAGAATTTCAAAGCAAGCTATAGAGTAGCTATTATATGACTATTACTAGCAACAGGGAAGAAGGATATTGCATAATCCCTGCCTCTCCCATCCAGTCTCTGTTTTTAAATGCTATATGAGAATTCTCTACAATATTTAATATTGGTCAAATAACTAACATATTGATTCCTAGCAGTAAAAGGAAAATCCTAAGTGAAGGGTATTATTTGCATTACCAAACTCCAAATGTGCAGAATTAATATAAGCTAACCACAGGTAGTAATTAAATACATAGTAATAGTATTAGCAAGTGCATTCCAAATTTTAAGTTCCAATTATATGCACCAATTACTTTCTATATCATCTTACAGAATCTGTGTTCAATAACATACTCGCACTTGGCAGTTACACATTTATAAACAAGTATATTGACTCATTAAATTCACCTTGTAAAGCATCCTCTGCATGACATTTTGAGAGGCATTAGAGCAGAATGCCTATTATCACCTGTATTAGCTTCCTGCATATGTAATATCATGTAACCAATTACCACAACTTTGGCAGCTTCAAACAACAGAAATGTATTCTCTTACAGTGCTTGAACCAGAAATCAGAGCTCCCAGGGTTGGCAGGGCTGCACTCTCTTGAGAGTCTCTGGGGAAGATCTCATTCCTTAGCTCTTCCAGTTTTTGGTGGATGCCAGCATTCTTTGACTTGTGGCTCTATCAGCTGAAACCACCTCCCCCTTTATATCATCATCTCCTCCTTGTATGTTCAAGCTCCCTCAGCCTCTAATAGGGACACTTATGAGGGCATTTAGGGCCAATTCATACAATCCAGGATAAAGTTCACCTTAAAACTCTTAATTTAGGGGCTGGAATGGTGGCTCAGCAGCTATGGTGCTTGCCTGGCATTTGCAAGTACATGGATTCAAACCCTAGCAACACATACACAATGTCTAGGAGCAATGAAAGCCATATGAAAAACTACATAAAATTGATTTGCTCTTTCTCCCTCTTTCTCACTGACCTTTTCTTAAAAAAAAAAAAAAAGAAAGAAAAAGAAAACCTTAATTTAAGTGGCTGGAACAGCGGCTTGGCAGTTACAGCGCTTGCCTGGCTTGTGTGAGGACCCAGGTTCAAACCTCAGCATCACGTACACAATGAAGTGTCAGAGCAATGAAAGCCACATGAAAAACTAAATTCTCTCTCTCTCACTGTCCCTCCAAAAACACACACACACACACACACACACACACACACACACACACGTTAATTAACCATGCCTGCAAAGATCCTTCCTCCAAATGAAGTGACATTCACAGTCATCATTTTGGAGTTATTACTGGCTAATACAGCACTCAGGTGAATAAGAATTTTTTCCCCCAACTGGTGATTATTGTTTTTTAGGAAACTTACTGATTTATAACCAGCTACTTTTGCCAGATATTACATGAATTTCAGTACTTGTTCAGTTTATTCTGTAAGGTTTTCCAAATAGATAATGTCTGCAAATGCACATTTGCTCTTTAATACCAATGCCTGTATCTGTCTTTTTTTCCTTGATGCACTGGCTAGAATATTCAGAAAACTCTTCTTAAAAGCAGTAATTCCTATCTTTTCTCCTTTTTTTTGGGGGGGGGGGGTGCCAGCGGGTGGTAATGTGGATAGAATCCAGAGCCTTGTGCATGCTGAGCAACATCCCCAGCCCTTTTTTCTTTTGAGACAGGGTCTCCCTAAGTTGCTGAGGTTGGTCTCAAACTTACAATCCTCCTGCCTTAAGACTCCCGAATTGCCCAGCTTTACTTTTTATTTTGAGACAGCATCCTGCTAAATTGCTGAAGCTGAGCTTGAACTTGCGATCCTCCTGCCCCAGCTTCGTGAGTGGCTGGGATTACAGGAGTGCACGACGCCTGGCAGTGATTCCTTTTCCTTTCATTGATACTGTCAAGATGCTTTTCAGTTCCCAACACTATTCAGCTGGAGATCTTCTTGATCATATACAGGAAATACAATTTTATTTCCATTTCCACCTAATTTCTACAGGACTAACTGTTAAATGTTAGTAAATGTTTTTGTTGAGAGTCAGACTTGTAACACATCTGTGAACTCAAATAAACAGCATGTGAAAAATGAACTTTAAGTTCGTAGCCTTAATTATTTTTGTTCATTTATACCACTAAAGAGCCCAGTTAGCTTTTCGCTGAAGAATGAAAATGAGTGAAAGGACACTTACACATGACTCCGTATTTGAAAGAACAGCGACCACTTGATCATCTCCTGAGTTTTCCTCTTGGCAAACAGCAGAATCTTGAACAACTGGATCTAAGAAGGGGGGAAAGCATCTGTTTTCTCTAATGAATTTTTCAGACTAGGGAATAAACCAAGTGGGTTTCTTCTACTATACAACGCAGAACTCTTCTGTGATCCCAGATGTGTGTGCAATGAGAGGAGAGTTCCCCACACCAACCATACAATTCGGCAGTGCATATCCAGTGGACATCAGCTCAGCGTCCTTTAAATTCAATTCTGACACTATCCACTTGGAAATAGCACCAGGACTCAGTCCCACAACACTGTCGTCTATTTCAGATGCCAGTTTAGCCTCTGGAACTTCTGACCAATAGCTATAAATTAGTCTCCACAACCCTCTCCTTGTTAGAACTGCTTGCAGAACTGAGGGAGACTCTTTCATGTTTACCCGTTTGCTAGGCAGGACATTACAAAGGATACAAATGAGCAGCAAGATAGAACAGATGTGTAGCGTAAAGCTCTAAGAAAAGGCTCAGGGCCTCTGAAGCAGCTAACGCCTGAACCCGCCTGAACTTCTATGCTCTCTTCAGGTGCACTACCCCAAGGAACATTTACGTGTTCAGTTATCTAGAGGCGTAGAACCCTGTCCTTTGGGGTTTTCAGGAGGCTTTACCGCATATGCATGACTGATAGAATCTCCAGTTGTTGGGGACTGGCTCAGACTTGGGTTTCTCTCCAGAGGTGGGGATGGGGCCATAAATTCAAACCTTCCCAGGGCAGGCTGGTTCCCCTGGCAACCAGCCCCCCACAGTGATGGCTACTTGAGAACTTTCCAAAAATCTCAATGATAAACTCTGATTACAAATAACAAAGACTGCATTCACCTTAAGAGCTCTGCAGTTGTTTCAGAACAGGGAACAGATTTCAGAAAGGAGGAGAAAAGGACCCGTATTTTAACAAAAGATACTTACTGTGCCCGTCACTTAGGAAATGACAAGGGTTATAGGAACTGTAAGCCAGGGACCGTGGAAAACTCAAATCTATATTTCACAATATTACAAAGTTTCATGTCTCTCTGGAAAAAAAGGTAAGTTTCTCCACTCTTTAAACAAACAACAGTCTGAGACAGTCCCTTATAAGAACCCAGGCTTTTTTCCCTACCTCCTCAAGATATCCTTTCAATTCCCAATTTAACAAAAACTGATTTCGTTTGTTCCATAAATCCTTAGCTTCAAAATATTTAACTGAAACGAGTCTTTAAATAGTTCCAAATTAAAAGATATATGAAGGTAAATGGCATTTCCCTTTTCTACTGATGTGTTTACTTCCTAGTCCTGGCACAACACACTGCTCTTGTCACTAAAGCTGTTTGTCTATTGAGGGAAGCCACCAAGCCTTTCTCAAGAACTGACGCCAGCTCTGGGATCATCAGCAGATTCCTACAGACTGCAAAGAGAAAACTGAACTCATAGGAACTAAATATATTAAATTACCCTTAGGTGTCAACAGCGCTTTTTCAAATAAGGGAGAAATTTGTTTTTTCAAATTATACTCTTACCTTCTTATGAAAAGATTTTTTTGGGCAGCTTTACTAATTAGACAATCAGAAAAAAAATAAGAATTAGAATTATGTAATCAAAAACAAAAGGATGGGCTGGAGCAGTGGCTCAGCAGTTGGAGCAGTTACCTTGCATTATTAGTAAGGACTTGGGCTGGAACCCTAGCACCACATACACAACTGAGTGTCAGAGAAACAAAGGTCAGATAGGAAAATAAATAAAATTGATTCTCTCTCTCTCTTGGAAAAAAAAAGGATTGTGATTTAAGAAACTGTTCTTCCTTACAGAATGCCAACAATAAATTCTTTGTCACAGAGGCTTCCACACAAAAGCCATAATTTTGGAGAAGCATGGTACTACAGTGACAGGTAGAATTTATTCTACCATGACTTCTGAGCTATATAAGGAAAAAAGCTTACCACCATAGACTTAATTTGTTTTCAAATTTCACTGCTAACTGGTGTGTCTAAAATGTGGGTTTCCTGACTCCTCCTCTCTGATTTGTCTGTTACTGCAACATAGTGTGTTTCCAAAATCGGGGTTCTAAGAGGGGGCGTGAAGAATTGATTGCTGATATTCTGTAATGTACAATGCTTTCCTTACATGATTCCCTTGTCTTTGATTAGGCGATTCTAATTCTTACTTTCTAGTCTTAAGACTCCTCCTTAGCAGTAACTTGCTTCAGTTGAGGAGTTTATGTTCATACCTTGAGGAAATTGCCCCCACTTCCGCCCTCCATCTATAAATCTCACCTTCCTTTTCTTCCAGCGTTTGAGTCAAATCCTCTATCAGGGTCACTACCCCCTCACTACTCTCAGGATGTTGTGACTTAACCCAAATTCTGATCTCCCCAGGCAAAATGGCCAGGAACTGCTCAAACACTAATAGCTCTAAAATCTGTTCTTTCGTGTGAATGTCAGGTCTCAGCCACTGAACACACAGCTCCCAGAGTTGATTCAGAGCTTTCCTGGGTCCAGCCTCTTCTGAGTAACAAAACCACCTGAACTTCTGTCTGAAAGACTCTGGGTCAGCAGTGTCTCCTTTTGAGATAGCTTCTTGGTCCCCAGGAGTATCCACTGTTGGGACCGTGTTGTGTTCACTTGAGGCCAGAGCCGGAGGGTCTGGGGAGATGGCTGTCATCTTGTTCAAGGGCACTACAGCTTGCATTGTGAACTACAGGCAGGAATCCAGTCCACTTTAGACTATCTGAGTATCAGCACAGTTCACCAACAGGCGCTATACACAGCAAAATATCAAGGGCTCAGGGATCCAGTTAACAATCTTGCAGAAACTGCCAACAAGAAATAGAAGACATGAAATAAGTGAAATAAATTGTTAATCCTGAAAACATTGGTTTGGTTCAAATACCTATAATCATACACATATCCTTAGAGGCCTAAAACACCCCTGCCCAACTATTCTATTAAAAGGATAATTTAAAAGCAGGGGTGGGGGTGGGGATGGAGGTAGGGGTGGAGGGGAGACTGGAGTGGTGGCTTAGCGGTTACAGTGCTTGCCTGGCATACATGAGGATGTGGGTTCGAATCCCAGCACCATGTATACAGTTAAGTGTTGGAGCAATAAAAGTCACATGAAAAACAAAATAAAATTGATTCGCTCTTTCTCTCTCTCTCTCTCTTAAAAAAAAAGATAATTTCCTTTAAAGGTCAAAAGCTGAGAAGTTACTTACGGGTAATAATTAAAGATACCCTCCCAAAGAAGTGGTGACTTCGGACTTTGTGACACTCCCCATAAATAAAATTTATCAGAAAGGCTCACGGTTCCAGGAGGATGCAGTCACAAACCTACTTAACAACTCCTGCACTCTGAGTGAAGACCCACACGTTTTCTACCAATTGCCCAAATCGGAAACCTGATTTCATATTTGACTACCAAATCTCTCTCTTCCTCCTTATTTTCACGTACATTAATAACCAAGTTCTGGCAACTTTAGTTCCTAAGACCCTTTCCATTCTATCACACTGAGGCTCCCTAAGAACAGGCTTCTTCAATCTAGTCTCACTCAGTAGCTAAGGGATTTCTTCTAATACACGAAAGTGGATGGGATCCCTCCCCTGCTTATATGCTCCCTCGTGGCCAGCTGTCTCAGATAATGCTCAGTGCAGGGGGTGCCCATACCATGTACAAAAGAGCTCACTCTTGTGCTCTACCCACCCAATTAACAAAGGGCCACAAAACAATATTCCCCCATTCCCAGTCTCTATACTCTCCTATCCTTGGAAATACCAGAGATATTCCCTCTCCTTGGAATGCTGTCTTCTTCAAGTTTCCTACTAAACTTTTATTCATTCTGTAAAAGATGAGTCCTTTCAGCTGTCACCTCTGGAGTGAAGCTCTCTGATCCCAAAAATGCTCCTCTCCACACTGCCTGCTGCGTTGCAAGCATTCAAATGAATGCAAATGACCGAGCCTCTACAATGAGTTGGGAACTGTGGGGGCTGGCATCCACCATCAGGAGGGGGACCCCACTCTCAGGGTTCAGGTAATGATAATACCACCAGAGATGAGCTCCTGTGAGGCCAGGGAGAGGCTGTGGGTCTCCTACTGCAATAGTCTTACCAATAGCAATTTCGCGTACCCATCTCCAAGCAAGAACCCGGCACGCATAACGTCATTTATTCCTTTGCCAAATACTAGGCGCCCACCCATCTACCACCGGTGCCTTGCTGGGCACCTGGGACTCCCCCGTGACTAAGACACTGACTTCGTCTCCACGGAGATTACAATAGAGGCTTGGTGAAAATGTGACGCAGGTAGAGGTTCTCAACCAAGGGGAAGCAAGGGAGAGACGATTTTGCCCCCAAAGGGTCTCCTGGCAATGCCTGGAAACATTTTTTGTTATCAGGACCCGAGAGAAAGGATGCTACAACTGCTAATCTAGGGAGTAAAGCGAGGGATGCTGGCAAAACGGGTCAGACAGTCACACGTACACCCACGCGCGCACACAAGGCTTTATCCCGCCCAAACCATCCACAGTGCCGAAGTTTCGAACCCGGGGCGCACGGCGGGATGGAGCGAGCGGGACGGCTCCGTCCGGCAGGAGGGCGCCCGGCTCCCGCAGAAGCGGCCGCCGCCGCGGTGCCCCGAGGTCCGCGGCTGCTCCCGGTCCCCACCGTGCCCCCGGGCGCGCGCTCGGAGCCGGCGACCCGCCGCAGCTCCAAACTAGGGACCCGGGACAACCAGTACCTGCACCAGCACCCGCCGCCAGCTCCACCGCCACCGCAATGAGCTTCCAGAAGCTTGCCCGCAGCGGCTGCGCGCGCAAGCAGGTGGAAGCCTCTGCGTCTGCGCAGCGACTCGGAACTACGATTCCCGGAGTGCGTTTGTTCCACTTTCCAAAAGTCCTGTGTTTGCCATAGGCTCCCACCTGGCCTGTTGCGCATGGTTGCTGGGAAGCTGCTGGTGGGCTCGGCGGCGGAATTATTGCTGCGCCAGAGGCTTAGAGGCCTAGAACCCTCTCCTGCTTTCAGATCTAGGCGTCTCTGTCTCCTGGGCAACCGCAAACCTTCCCTCACCTTCCTCCCTGAAATCCAAGGTGAAAAAAACGCCACTGCAGAGCGTGTTCTGTTACCGATGCTTCCGATGCAAGCCGTAAGTGATAGGACAACTAAATTAAACAAATGTCAATCCGATTTCTACACCTGCCACCATGCTCCAAAACAAAACATCTTCATGCCTCACCTGGATTGTAGCAATAGCTCTTCGATTCCGTCTTTTTTCACTTGTCCACTCTCCACGCCACGGTCAGGCAGAGGTATAAAAAAAAATCAAACAGATAATGTTCCTTCTGTGCTTCAACCCTGCAAAAGCTTCGCATTTCACTCTGCAAAAACCCAAGTCTTTACAGTGGTCTTCAAGGCCTGGTGGAATCTTGCCACCCATAACCTCTTTGACCTTTTCCCCCACTTCCTTGCTGCAGTCAGGAAGGCCTCCTCCCTATCCCTCCAGTCTGCTTGGCACTTCTTTCCGAAGTGCTCTTTCCCTCGGAAGCCACATGGCCCACCCTCCTACTTCTACCTAAACATATTGCTCTGCCACCTCCACATTACCTGGAGTCCCACCCACTCATGTTTCCCCTTCTAAACATACTGTATAATTTTTTTATTATTTACTGTCTGTCTTCTCCATTAGAATATGAATTCCACAGGATAAGGATTTTTATCTAGATTGTTCTATGCTTTGTTTCTAGGCCTGGAACAGTACCTGGCACATATGAGGCACTCAATACGCATTTGTTGAATAGATGACTGGGCATTTATATGGACACATTTCAGAAGGCTTCCTTGGAAGGTTCTAATAACTAGATGACTCTTGGAGGGGCAGTGTTGGGAAAGAAAGTATTCTAAACCGAGGGAGTAAGGTGAGTCTTCAATGCCCTGAGACTTTTTTTTTTTTTAATTTAAAGAGGGGGACAGAGAGAGGTGGGGGGGAGTCAATTTTATTTAGGTTTTCATGTGGCTTTTGTTGCTCCAACACTTCGTTGTGTACATGCTGCTGGGGTTTGACCTAGGTCCTCACGCATGCCAGACAAGCGCTGTAACTGCTGAGCCACCACTCCAGCTCCCAAGGCTCTGAGGTTGTAACCCATCAGAGCAAGCTCAACCAAATGAGCTGCTGTGCTTTTCTCACAGACAGCAAGGTGAGCAAGGAAACAGGGTTGCCCTGCAGTCAAGAAGAGGTTCATCAGAGGCTGGAGCGGTGGCTCAGCGGTTTCGGCGCTTGCCTGGCAAGAACAAGGACCTGGGTTCAAACCCCAGCACCACGTACACAACTGAGTGTTGGAGCAACTAAGGCCATGTAAAAAACTAAATAAAGTTGTTTCTCTCTTTCTCTGTCTCTCTCACTGTCCCTCTCTCTTTGCTTAAAAAAAAAAAGAAAAAGAAGAAAAGGTTGATCATCCCTGTCCCAGGCTTGAAAGGTAATTATCCTCCCCTTGGGTGGCTGAAGATGGGAAGGACATCAGGGAGAAGTTAGAGATGGCAGAGGAACTTGAAATATCAACTGGTCCATTATTGTAACTGAGCAAGTTAGGGACACATTAACTAGTGGTTCTCAAATGCTAGTGTATCTTAGAATTACATGATGTTCTTTATTTGAAAACAGATTCTTGAAACCTGCCAGCCTTCTACCCTCCAACTTGTTGCAGATGATCCTCTGGTTACACGTTGAGAAACATTGTAATTTGTGGAAACATTCTGTAACTAAATGACATTCTGCAGGTGAACAAATTACCAAGAAAGAACACATTTGGGGGGAGCTAGTAGCCACACTGTAACCTTCTTAAAAGCAACTGTTTGCGCTGGAGCAGTGGCTCTGTGGTTATGGCGTTTGCCTGGCATGTGCCAGTATGGGAGTTCAAAGCCAAACCCCAGCACCACGTATACAACGAAGTGTCGGAGCAATGAAAGTCACAGGAAAAACTAAAGATTGCTTCTCTCTCTCTCTCTCTCTTACTGTCCTCTCTTAAAAAAAAAAAGGCAACCGTCATGATAAGGAGGTAAGGAAAGAGCAACTGCAAATCACTTGTTTCATTTATAAGCGGGCTGGTGGGCTCCTTAACCAGAGTAAACGTACGCAGGGATAATTATGTGGCCTGTATTTCTTTGTTTTATAACTATTTTGGATTCAGTATAAAGAATAGATTGGAAAGATATAAAGCCAGAGATAAAAACAAATTTTTTTAGGAGACTGTTGCAATAAACCAAGTTGGGCAATGTTTAAATGATCATGGAAGATAGACTTGGGCATAGTAGTAGATAGGAGCATCAGGATTTGGAGACATTTCAACTACTGATGACTAAGAACAAAGAAAAGACAAAAAATAATATATTCGGATTACATTTTGTAAAGATGGCCACAATATATATCCCACCCCACAGATTTCTTCTTACAATGTAATGTTGATAAACCTTCTTTGAGAGGGGTTATCTATTTCCTTCCTCTTGAAACTAGGTTGACCTTTGTAATTACCCGAGCCCATGGAATGCATTGGAAGTGAGCTGGGGCATGGTTCAGTGACAGTGTGCTTGTCTGGGTTGGATCCCTGGCATTGCATAGAGAGAGAAAGGGAGGGAAGATGTAGTGGAGGTGGTTCAGCCTGATGTCTAAAACGGGATACATCCAAATAACTATACCCAGATCAAGAAATAGAACATGAGAAGCATCCCAGAATTCCCACTTGTCCTTCCTTTTAGTCACCTAAAATAGGGTACAACTATTCTGATTTATAACAGTGGAATCATTTTAGTTTTTTTTCCAAATCCTTGAATCTAATTACAACTAACTATAGTCAGATAGTATGTATTCTGTGTGTACAGTTTCTTTCAACATTATGTCTATGAGATTTTTCAATATTTTTGAATGTGATTGTAAATCTGTCATTTTTTGTTGCTGCATAGTATTCCCCCATGACCTGTTATTTATACTAGTTTCCTGTTTTCACAGCCCTTAGTCCAGCATCTGTTCCTCTATATGGAGGAGGGGAGGAAGTACATATGTGTCTTTGTGTGTGTGAAGGAGAATCTGGTTTTCCTACCTGCCTTCTAGAATCACTGTACTTTAAAGAAACTGAAGAGTCAAGGTCCTTTCCATACTCCCTCACTTCCTATTTTACCAAAGAGAAAAAAGAGCCAGTGCAGGGTAAAGGTTTGCCAAGGTCACTCAGGTAGTAAATTGGCAGTTGACCAGCTGAGAGCTTCTGTTTTTAGGGGAGAGCACGCCTCCCCCCATCTCTAGGACTCCAGTCAGGAATTCAGGGCTGTAAGTGTTGTTGTTACCACTTTTGTTTAAAGGCTAAAGTCTAACAGAATGCCTGGCTTCTCATCCGATGTAGCTTTTGAGGTGTCTCCTTGGGCTCTTGGGCTTCTGAAGTCTTCTGAGCAGTAAGGTTCTTAGTTGCTTCAGGGACACCAAGTCCTTCCTCACTTCCCAGGCTTAGCTGGAACGCAAGAATCTTGGAGCCATTTGGGGGCCCTGAGTTCCTCCGGGAGAGCTGACCAACTTTGGAAAAGAAAACACAAAGTCCTCCTGCATGGCTGTGTAGAGAGCCACAGGGGGTGTTGTGCAACCAGAGAGAAAGGAGGGAAATAGCAGGGGAGTTGCTAAGGAGCTGTAGAATCCACTAGTGAGAAAAGAGGTGAAAAGACAGACAAAGGAACACTTTGTAAAGACACTGAGAGACTGGAGGAAGCACAGAGACTGGCCTGAAAACGTCAGAGGCAAGGTCCTACTCCTTGTAACAGAAGGAAAGAGGTAAGGAAGGGTCTAAATGCAAGGAGATAAGGAGCGGATAGTGTCTGAAAGATCAGCTACTGAGATCTCAGCAAAGGAAGTAGGGGGTGGGCGAGGAAGCTTGATAAGAGTAGATTAGGTTTGAGATAGCTGCTTGGGAGAACATGAGCTGACCAGAAAAGGACAGAAAGATTTTTCCCACAGTTACGGGCCCCTTTGAGGTTAAAGACCACCAATTTAGGTCACACTTATTAACACATAGATTGTTTTTTCTTAAGATATACACAATATCCAGAATAGGCAGAGAAGAAGGCCAGTTGGATTGATCCAGAGGTTGGGGCTTTATAGGGTGAATTTGACAGGAGGGCCATCGGCAGTTGTGGACATGAGAAAATGTGTTTGAAATGATGAACACTGGAATCCAGGTTATATAGGGAGGATGAAGTAAGTGTATCTAATATAAAAGTAGGGGGTAGAGAGGTCAAAGGATAAGGGAAATAAAACTTAATAACTAATGTACTTACAAAACTAAATATATGCTTACTCTGTGACCCAGCTGTCCCACTCCTAGGTATTTACTCATGAGAAACGTAAACTTGTAGCCACAAAAAGATCAATATAAGATTTTTTTGTGTCTGTTTTATTAGTAATGGCCAAGAACTAAAAATAATCCAAATGTTAGCATGGAGAAAAAATTACCGTATATTCATACAATTAAAAACAACTAGCTCGGCATGGTGGTGCATGTCTGTAATCCCAGTGGCTCAGGAGGCTGAGGCAGGAGGATCCTGAGTTCAGAGCCAGCCTCAGCAACTTAGAAAGATCCTGCCTCAAAATAAAATATAAAAAGGGTTGAGAATGTGGTTCGGGGATTGGAAGCCCCTTGGTTCAATCCTTAGTACCAAAACAAAAAACAAAACAAAAGACAAACAGATAAAACAACTCAGTAATGAGAAGGAATGCATACTGTTGATATATGCAATACGTATCTAAAGGGTGGAGGAGACAGTAAGATACCATGTCTCTGATGGCCCCTTTCTGTTCCCCAAAACTAGCCAAGCCTGGTGCAGTGGTAATCACAAAGACTCGGGAGTTTATGGCAGGAGTGTGGTAAGTTAAGAGTCTAGGCTCAGCAATTTAGCAAGAACCGACTGAAGGCCTGGACCAGAATGTCCGGATACACCTTATCTTGAAGAACACTGGCTTTCTCCTATGCAGTTTGGGAACTAGGGCAAGTTAGTTTTATTTGTAGAAAGCCACTTTCTTGCATGTTCTCTGGGACAGTTGCTCCTTGGGATGCTGGTCACACAGCAAGCAAACTAAGTAAGCTACTGCCGATGACATAAAACCCCTCTCTGTGACAAGTGATGCGGAACTGAGGGCACTGTGGAAAGGATGCGTGCCACTCATCCACGGGCTGCTACTGGACTGAAAGGAGTGAGGGAGAGGAGACACGGCTTGGTGAAGCACCATGAAAGATGGAGGGGCTATCTGTTCAGCCTGTCGCCATAAGCATTTCTCAGGAAAGTCTTCTTCCTCATGTGCCATCTCTGGGTGTTCTCATTGATTTCTCTCATTTCTTGTGTGTGCAAAAAGCCCTATCTTTTTCATTGAGATGCACTGCCAACAAATTTCTGTTTTGTTTTATTTGTTTGTAGACTCAGGGATTGAACCCCCAGAGGCATTTTACCTCTGAGCTATATCTCTAGCCCTTCTTATTTTTTATTTTGAAACATGAACTTGCTAAATTGCCCAGGCTGGTCTTGAACTAGCAATGATCCTCCTGCCTTAGCCTTCAGAGTAGCAGGGATTACAGGTTTGTGCCATCATGCTCGGTATCAAAAAAAAATTTATATTTAATAACTCTCAAAAGTTAAAAATAGGGCTGGAGTGGTGACTCAGCGGTTTAATGCGCTTGCCTGGCATGCGCAAGGACCCGAGTTCAAATCCCAGTACCACATACACAACTAAGTGTTGGAGCAACATGGCCATGTGAAAAACTAAATAAAACTGTTTCTCTCTTTCTCTCTTTCACTGTCCCTCTCTCTTTAAAAAAAAAAGTTAAAAATATGTTAGTCCTTAACACATTGATGCCTGTGAAAAGTACACTGTTTTGACAAATTATGTACTACTAATTATGATTGCTCAATCCAAAATAATTTTTTAAACGATCATGGAAAAAGTTTTAAATATTTTAATTTATATAATACTTTTAGTGCAGAAAATGATGAGAAAGAGAACAATAAAACTTTTAAGGTTAAAACTATTTAGCTTTGGGGCAGGTGCGGTGACTCAATGGTTGGAGCACTGGCGTGCATGAATGAGGACCTGGGTTTGAACCCAGAACCACATACGCAACTAAGTGTCAGCAAAGCAAAGGCCAGATGGAAAAATAAATACCATTGATTTTCTCCCCCCACCTTTAAAAACAAAACAAAACAAAAAAACTATTTTGCTTTGGGGCTGGAGGTATAGCTTAGAGGTTAGTGTAGAGCACACATTTAGCAAGAGGCCCCGGGATTGATCCTTAACACAAAAACACCAAACCAGGGTTGTAGCGGTGGCTCAGGGATTACAGCACTTGCCTGGCATATGTAGAGATACGGGTTCGAACCCCAGCACCACATATACAACGAAGTGTTAGAGCAATGAAAGTCACATGAAAAACTAAATAAAATTGATTTGCTCTTTCTCTCTCTCTCTCACTGTCCCTCTCTCTTTAGAAAACAAAACAAACCAAGCCTTTGCCCCAACAACAACAATAATAACAATTATATTGTGCTAGTACAAATTACTATAGGGGAATTCAAAGATATATTTTTATTTCTTGGTTTTTTTTTAAATTTTATTCAGAAATTTATTTGTTGAACAAACAAGCTTCTAATAAAATAAAATAATAAATATATATAAATTCTGAAAAAAGATTTTTTTTTTTTTTAAAGAGAGAGGGACAGTGAGAGAGAAAGAGAGAAACAATTTTTATTTAGTTTTTCATGTGGCCTTCATTGCTCTGTGACCTCGTTGTGTATGTGGTGCTGGGGTTTGAACTCGCATTCTTGCACATGCTGGGCAAGCGCCGCAACTGCTGAGCCATCGATCCAGCCCCAAAAGATACATTTTTAAAAGTGATAAAAGGCCTTTATTTCGTTAAAATTTATTTATCTTTGCAATGCTGGGGATTAAACTCAGGGACATTTCACTGCTGAGGTATATCTTCAGTTCTTTTATTTTTTCATTTTCAGATAGGGTTTTGCTAATTTGCCAATTTGACCTCAAATTTGTAATCCTCCTGCCTCAGTCTCCAGAATCACTGGGATTATAGGCGTGTGCCACCTTGTCCATCTAAAAGAAACTTGATTTTAAAATGATAATATTTACAATAGAATTTTTTTTCTTTTTTTTCTTTTTCTTTTTTTTTTTTTTTTTTAAGAGAGAGGGACAGTGAGAGAGACAGAGAAAGAGAGAAACAATTTTATTGAGTTTTTCACATGGCCTTAGTTGCTCCAATACTCAGTTGTGTACGTGGTGCTGGGGTTTGAACCCGGGTCCTCGTGCTTGCCAGGCAAGTGCCGAAACCGCTGAGCCACCGCTCCAGCCCCTACAATAGAATTTGTTATTAAAATTTTTAATTAGGGCTGGAGTGCTGGCTTGGTGGTTACGGCGCTTGCCTGGCATGCGCAAGTACACGGGTTCAAACCCCAGCACCACGTACACAACTAAGTGTCAGAGCAACGAAAGCCATGTGAAAAACTCAATAAAAATTGATTCTCTCTGTGTCTGTGTCTGTGTCTCTGTCTCTCTCTCTCTCTCTGTCCTTCTGTCTTTAAATTTTTAAAAAAAATTATTTGTTATGAGAAAAAATTTAAATTGAATAGATTGCATTTTTATTGAAAGACTTAGGGTCTTAGACTGGAGAAGTGGCTCAGTGGTATAGCACTTGCCTGGCATGTGTGAGGATCAGGATTCTATCCTCAGCACCACATACACAACTAAGTGGAGGAAAAACAAAAAGAAGATTAAAAAACAATAAAATGGACTCTCTCTTTAAACAAACAAACACATACTCCTAGGGTCACATGAACAAGGAACTTTGAAGTCAGTGTCTAAAGGAAATCAGAGAAAGAATATTCAGGTATATGGATAAATCTTCAAAAGATGGAAAACTGTCTCACTCGCTAATATACATATTTTCATTTTATACTGGAGCAGGTCATCTTTTCACCTTTTTTCCAATGATATTTGGGAGGAAAAATAAAGTGGATTTTGCCCAAGATTGTTAATGAATTGGCAATGTCTGGAAGAACAAGGGAGAGAATGTGAGAGTGCTCTGGAAAGAATTCATTGCCATCTCTGGGGAAAAGATGAAGATTGGAGTAAGCATACTTAGGGGAGGACGCACGTACCAGAAAACAGCTGAAACACTGGAGGAGATGATGTAAAGTACAGTCCAAATTCATAGGGAGTAGTCAAACCAGGTAAGGGTTTTCCATCATGGTTTGAAATGCTGTTTCTGTGTGATTTTAAAAGGGGAGTGTCTGGAGGTGTGCGGTGGGGTTATCTGCAGTGAAATATGGCTTTAATAAATAACTGACTGAAAAGAACAGAGATGAAGATCCTAAGTGTGAATTACGCGGGCAGGTTGGACCCATTCCCTGACTTTTTCACAACCAAAACAAATACCATATGAGACTTACTTATATGGAATTTTGGCTGGTCTGAAACTCTTTGGGAAAGGATAATTGAATCATTTGGGATAATTTAATTTTCTCCATAGTTGAAGATTAATACTTTTGGATGAAAAACTTGTTAAAATATACTCCAATCTTTCTTCCTTTTTTTTCCTCTTTCTTTTTTGCTGTGCTGGGGATCTAACCCAGCATACTTTTGTTTTCTTTTTTTTTCTTTTTAAGAGACAGAGTCCTGGGCTGGAGCAGTGGCTCAGTGGTTGGAGTGCTTGCCTGGCATGCACAAGGACCTGGGTTCAAATCTCAGCACTGCATGTACAACTAAAAGAGTCGGGGAAAAAAAGGCCAAATGAATAAATAAAATTGATTCTCTCAGTTTCTCCCTCTCTCTCTCAAAAAAAAAAAAAAAAAAAAAAAAAAAAAGAGATAGCTCTGTTGCCCATGCTGACCTACAATTAGAACTAACTGCTGCAAGAAGAAGGAGGCAGGAGGCATCTCAATTCCCGACCTGAAATTATACTACAAGGCTATAGTGACAAAAACAGCGTAGTATTGGTACCAAAACAGAATGGAAGACCAATGGAATAGAATAGAGGACTCTGAAACAAACCCTCATATCTTTAACTATCTGATATTTGATAAAGGGGGCAAAAGCATAGTGTGGAAGAATGATAGCCTGTCCAACAAATGGTGTTGGACAGATTGGACAGCCATATGTAGACAACTGAAATGGGATCCTTACCTTTCACCCTGCACAAAAATTAAATCAAAATGGTTCAAGGATCTGGATATTAAACCAGCAACTCTACAACTGCTTGAAAAAGAATCAGGATCAACATTACATGACGTAGGGGTCGGCACAGGCTTCCTTAACAGGACTCCCATGGCACAAACGGTAAAATCAAGAATAAATGCATGGGATGCAATTAAACTAAAGAGCTTTTGCACAGCTAAGGATTTAGTCAAGAGTCTCAAGAGAGAATCTACAGATGGGAGAAAATTTTTGCCTGCTACACCTCAGCAAAATATCCAGAATATACCAAGAACTCAAAAAATTAAATAACAAAACCACAAATAACCCAATTAATAAATGGGCTATGGAACTAAAGAAAAGCTTCTCAACAGAGGAAGTCCCAAAAGTCCATAATCATATGAAAAAATGCTCTACATCACTAGCAATAAGAGAAATGCAAATCAAAACTTCGTTGAGATTTCACCTCACTACGGTCACAGTGGCAAAAATGAAGAATACAAACAATGGCAGGTGCTAGAGGGGCTATGGGAAAAGAGGAACACTGTTACATTGCTGGTGGGACTGCGAACTGGTACAGCCATTCTGGAAAGCAGTGTGGACATTCCTCAAAAAATTAGGACTGGAACTGCCTTTTGACCCAGCTATCCCACTCCTGGGTATCTTCCAAAAAGAGCTAGAATCGGCTTACTATAGAGATACAGCTTCATCAATGTTTATAGCAGCTCAGTTTATTATAGCTAAATTATGGAACCAACCCAGATGCCCCTCACTTGATGAATGGATCCAAAAACTGTGGTACATATATATACAATGGAGTAGTACTCGGCTATTAGAGAAAATGACATTATGGCATTTGCAGCCAAATGGATGGAGATGGAAAAAATTTTACTAAGTGAAGTATCCAAAACTCAGAGACTCAAGGGCCTAATGTTTTCTCTCATTTGTGGATGTTAGAATATATGCAGAATTAGTACGTTAGATGGCTAACCTATCCTGTAACCTCAGCCTATATGAATTCTTACATGATCATGGGGAACTGTGCTTAGGTTACTGGGGGATGTAGGGAGGGGGTTAGAGAGGGGGGGAAGGGAACAGGAAGGACATCAAGGTGACCAGAGGGAGGTAGTATGGGGGAATTTAACCTGAGGGGAAGCTCTGACTTCCACAAGAAGTCCAGTTAACTTGGGTCTTAAGTAAAGTGAAGTATGGAACCACGGGGAACCCAAAGGGGGGAAACCATGGTCTGATACCAATATTGGCTTTTCTGTCATTACACTGCTGTTCTTGATTGTATGATGATGAACCCTCCTGTTGTAAGACCATGTTTATTGAATTGAAAAAAAGAACTAACTGCTGGGCTCAAACAATCCTCTGCCTCTTTAACTTCCGAGTAGCTGGGACTACAGGCATCAGCTATCTGCCACTGTAGCTGGCTTGTTTTTCTGATGTTGATATAGTATGAAACAGTAAGATGTAATTTTACTATTTCTTTTTGTTTTCCAGTGCTGAGGTTTGAACCCAGGGTCTTGCATACACTAGGTGAGCGCTCTGCCACTAAACTGTATTCTCAGTCCTTTAACATTTTTTTTTTTTTTTAAATTTTCAGACAGGGCCTAACTTGTCCATGCTGACCTTGAACTTGTGATCCTCCTGCCTCCATCTCCTGATTAGACGCATGCACCATCACGTCCAGTTAATCTTACTATTTCTTGATGTTAGCATTAGCACCATAAACATCGTTATTCAAGTGAGGTCACTTCAGAACCCACAGAGTGAGTAGTGCATTCTGTGCTTTATAAATAGCCTCCAACTGCCTTGGTTTTCAGTTCTCATAGCTTCTTTTCATATTTTTTCTGCTTCTATATTTTTAGTGTGTCTTTTGGTATTCCTGTCATCTATGTACATGCACAAAGGTTGCTTTTTAATATTTTACTTTGTCTCTGGAAATAAATTATTTACATTGTTAGAAGTCTGTATGAGTTTAGAGTGACTTTTTTGTTTTTTTTTTTTGCACCAGGGATTGAACCCAGGGGTGCTTAACCAAATCCCCAGCACTTCATAATTTTTATTTTGAGGCAGGGTCTAAGTTGTTTAGGGCTTCACTAAGCTGCTGAGGCTGACCTGGAGCATGTGATCCTCCTGTCTCAGCCTCCTGAGTCTCTGGGATCACAGGTATGTGCTAAGTTTTTAGTTCTTGGATTTTTCGATTTGTTATTTCAGTTTCTCAGAAGCCTCTTCTCTGATCCCCATTCCCTTCCTCACCCTAATTTGTAGTCTATGCTTTTCTTGGTACGGGGATCAAGGCCAGCACTTCATCCATATTAGGCACATGCTGTCCTACTGAGCTCTCTCAGCCCTTGTCTGTTTTTGAAAGTTTAAGTGAATTCTAGATAGGAAGTATCTCAACGCTGTTATTCAAAACCAAAACACTTTGACTACGAAGCTATTTAGTGGGAAAAACGAACTATAAGAAGTTCAAAGGGAGAAGTAACTTTGAGAAATGTTAGAGCTTTAATCAGAAGCAGCACTGTAAGTTCCTTATAAATGAGTGTATATAATGAGGTGTGAAAAGCAGCCTGGCTGGAGATGTAGCTCAGCAGTAGAGTGCTTGTCTAGCATGTGCAAAAACCTGGGCTCAATTCTTAGCACTGGAAAAAATATTATTCTTTTGCCTAACATATGGAAATATGTGATTACATAAAGATATATGTACAAGAATGTTTTACAGTACCATTGTTTGGAATAGTAAAATATTATAAAATAAACATTCAGCAATAGGGGAATGGTTAGCAGGCTGGGTCACACGCCCCTATAATCCCACATACTCGGGAGATGGGGGCAGGGGGACAGCAAGTTCGAGACCAGTCTCAGAAGCCTAGGGATATCTTGTCTTAAAATAAAAAATAAAAAGGGCTTAGGATGCAGCTTTAGTGGTAGACCACCCCTAGTACTGAAAAAAAAAAAAAAAAAGGAGGGAGGGAATGATCAAATATATTGTTATGTACTTATTCTGTGGACATTTAAAAGAATGAGGTACTTCTGTACACTGATCCTAGCAGTTCAGAATGCAAAAGTGGAAGGAGGGACTACAAGTGTGCAGCCCAATGGTACTGGACCTGCTTAACATGCACCAGACCTCAGTTCCATTCCCAGCAACACTCACACATACATGAACAGAATGCAACTCTACGTCTGCTGTCTGGGTTCAAATCCCCATGCTACTACTTTCTAGTTTGAGGTACTTTATATAGAGTTTTCTTTTTTCTAGAAACAATTTTTATTTAGTTTTTCATTTGGCTTTTGTTGCTCCAACACTTCGTTGTGTACGTGGTGCTGGGGTTTGTACTCGAGTACTCACACATGCTGAGCAAGTGTCATAACCGCTGAGCCACTGCTCCAGCCCCTATAGAGTTTTCTTAACCACCACATGTCATAAAAATCACTACTTCATAAGATTGTTGGGTAGACTATATAAATTAATCCAAGAAAGACACTTAGAATGGTGTCTGATAATTATTATATTAGTTATTATCATTACTGATATGAAAGGGTACTTAATATTACTTGGTGAAAAGGTAAAGTTATATAATAATATGTCAAAACAAAAATTTTCCCTGTACACCTGTAGAGGTGATTTGCACATATGGAGACTGAAATTTCTACGATGGAGGAACTAAACAGTTGCTAAAGTCTTGTGTGGAGGTTAAAATTGCCTGACAAACTCATTTTTTTTACTTAGAGTGTATATTTACTTGAGATGGCTTTGGAAGGCCCCTGGAAGTTATGGGAAGTCAAAGTTTCCCAGCCAGTCTTTGGAGCAGCCACTTTATATAGACACAGAGTCAAAGAAAGGTAGTATGTATGCACCAAATCATTAATAGGAATTACCACTTCTGGGGAGTGGGATGAGAGGATGGTGGACATGGAAGTCAGGAGGAGCTTTACTTTATATATTTCTGTATTTTTTGTAAATAGTTCAGTGTGCACGTATTTTGGAAGCAATATAAAACAAAAGTAGGATTATTTATCAAAAAATGGATTGGGATAGAGAACAGGGCAGCACATGCCTAAAGTCCTAGATACTAGGGAGTAAGAGGCAGGGGGATTACTTAAACCCAGGAATTGGAGACCAGGCAGGGCAATACAATGAGATTCTGTCTTAAAAAAAAAAAAAGTAATAATGTACTATTAAATGATTAACAAAAAAGGGTATTTGTAGTGTAGTTTTGTTTTTATTTTATTTTTTGGTACTGGGGATTGAACCCAAGGGACTTTACTACTGAGCCACATCCCAGCCTTTTAAAATTTTTATTTCAAGACAGGATCTCACTAAGTAGATTAATTCCTTGCTGAGGCTGGTCTGGAGCTTGAGCTCCTCCTGCCTCAACCTCCTGAGTCTCTGGGATGACAGGGATGGGTCAATGCACCTTGCTCAGTATTGTAGTTTGAAAAATGAACATGGAAAACGTTTATGGGGATATGGGGAAAAACTGATGCAGAACCCAGCCACCATCAAAGCTGCAAATAGGACGCGCAAATGTGTGCAGAGAAAAGGTGTTGCAGGATGCTCATTTAACTCTATTGTCCACAAATTTATCTTGGGAGACGTTAGGGCTGAGACGAAAAACTCTTTCACTTTTAATTCTATGATATTGCTAATCATTTGCATACTTTATAAAGTTTTTATCACAAAAACAAGAAAGGAGATGAGAAGTCTTCCGTGTTGTTGTGCAAGTACTATGTACTTTACGTTACATCTGGAATGACATTCAATTTTCAAGACATTAATTAGGGCTTTAGAGATTTCCATTTTTAGGAATAAATGCAAATCCAATTCATTTAGGATCTTCATTTCTTGTAATGAAAAAAAAGTATCTGTTCTTGGACCTAATTTGTTTTGACAGTACCCAATATTTAAGTACAGCAATTATGCAATCCCTTAACTTGAATTCCATTTTGCAAGTGTGCATGACCTTATGGTCAAACGGAAAGCAGAAAGTTAATCGATATGGAAAATAAAACACACTCAGGTGGCCAAGAAGAACGCATCAACAAAATTTCGCAGCCATATGCAGCTGAACTGGAACTTCAAAAGTCCTGGTTCACTTAACTTTTCTCCGGGCTTCGCTCTGCAGCCCGGTTCCTAAGGGCACCCGCAACCTACAGCTCCCCGCGGTCTGCGCCGGGGCTCGCCCGGGACTGAGTCAGCGCCGCGGCCCCGAGAAGTTCGGCGGGAGGCGCAGGGCGGGGCTTCCTCCCGCAGACTCCGAACCCGGCTCTACTTTTCCGAGTCCACGTCTCTTCCTCCGGACAGGCGCGTTTCTCCAGGTTGGGCCCAGCCAACGTGACAGCAGAGACCTTTAAAACCCCAGCTTCGGCCCCGCCTCGGAGGATCTCGTCCGCGGCCGGGGCAGCCGGGCCCCGCTCCTCGCCGACCGCCGCGCGCGGCTCCCCGGCACCCACCTCGCGGCGCCGAGCGCAGCATCCTGGGCATGGAGACCGGCTCGGACTCAGGTCAGAGGCCCGCGCGGCGCTCGGCGAGGCCGGGTCCGCGTGGGGCGCGCCGGCGGGGCGGGCGGCGGCAGGTGGGCAGGACGAGCCGCGAGCGAGCGCGGCGGGCGGGCGCGCGAGGGGCCGGCGGGGGGGCCGCTGGGAGGATGGCTCAGCTCTTTCTAAATATAAAGCCGGCGTGAGCCCGGAGCGCGGCGCGGAGCCGCAGAGCCGCCGCGCGGGGAGTCGGCCGCACGGGCGGCGGTGGCGGCTCCGCAGAGGCGCGAGGCTGCGGGAGCGGCGGAGTCGAGAACTCGCCGTGGGGTGGGGGCGGCGGTGAGAGCGACGCTCGCAGCGCGAAGGACGCCGACGGCGGCGGGCGGGCCTCGTGGGCGCTGCGCGGCCAGCGCGAGTGACCGCGGGCGGCCGCCGGCCCCTGCCGCACCGGGAGCCGCGAGCCCCCCGCGCCCGCCCGAGCGCGCCCTCCCCCTCCCGCCCCTCCCTCAATCCCCTCCCCGGCGCAACATGGCTGCGGCCGCCGCCTCCGCCTCCCAGGACGAGCTGAGTAAGTGCCACGGCCGAGCCTGCGGCTGCGAGCCCGCGCAGGCCGGGGGGCGGCGGCCGGGGCCGGGCCGCGCTCGCGGGGCGCCGGGCCGGGCCGGGCCGGGCAGGCGGCGGCGGCGGCGGCGGCGTGCGGGGGGCTGGGGCGCTCGGGCCTGGCGGGCGGGCGGGGCGCGGGACGCGGCCGCCGGCGTCTGTAGGCCTCAGGTTTGCACCGTCACGTTGCGAAATTGAAACCAGAGCCCCGGGCGGAGCCACCTCTGCCCGAGATCCGCCCCGGCCCGGGGGTGCGAGTGGGGGAGGCCCGGCCCCCGGCCCCCGGTGCGGGAGCTGGCGGGCGGCCCAAGCCCCGGGGTGTCCGGCAGTGCCCGACCGAGTCGGACCCCGCCAAGCCTTCCCCCCTCCCCGGGTCCCGACTGTTGGGCGAGTTCTGGAAATGGAGCTTTCGGGAAGGGGAGAAGGTGCCTTTCTGGGACACCCTAGGAATCAGCCGAAAGGTCACGGAGAGGCGGTGACCCTTAGGTGGAGCGGGAGGGCCCAGAAGGCCACCCTGCCAGCCGCAGGAGAAAGCACGGGTGACAGCGCTGTCAGAAAGGACAGCTGCTGCACCCTGCACCCCAGGCGGCGCAGTGTTCCAGGGGACCGCGACCACGCTCGCGGAGAGCGGCGGTCACCCTGAATCCCAGGCCACCCCGTTGGCCGCCCGGGTTCGCCTCAGTGCTTTGTGGGAAGTGTAGTCCCTGGGTGCCCGCAGGCCCACGCTGCTCATAAATATGCAACTTTCGTAGGACGTGGAGGGTAATTCCTGAGCTTTTGGTGGTTGGTTGGTTAAAATGCTTTAGGTTATTTGAGATCCCCCCACCCCTTACCAGCCCCGATGCTGCTGCCCTGCAGTTTATGACGGAAGCAAGAAAGGTGTCATTTGGAGATGGTGTGGGTTTTAAATGGAAGCATGGGCGAGGTGTTGCAAGCTTACATTTGTGAAGCTTAAGTTGTTAAAAGCTCCTTCTGGATTTACACATGAAGGTAGTTATAAACTTAATTTGTTTCTCTTTGGTGCTTGGCAGTTTAAAGCTACTTTTATATACATGACCTCACTTTTGCCTTCATCGCAGCCTTGTGAGGCAGGTAGGTAGGAATTATCCGTGTTTGAAAGAGGAGGCAGGTTTACAGAGATTAAGTCCCTTGCTGCTTTGACACAGAACTGGTGGAACAGGAGTGATGTTTGCTCTTTTTGAAGCTGAAGTAAACATGGCCCTGGAGATGGAGAGAGTGAGGACACAAGGACTCATGCTGTGGTCTTGTCTTGTGTGGTTACAGACTGGCGTGGGTTAATTAAGCCACAGAGTTGATAATGCTTTTCAGTCTAGCCCTGGAGAGCAACACCAGATTTTCTGAGTAGATCAGTTCTCTTCTCTGATTTTATTTTTCAGTTTTTTAAATTGTGGTAAAATGCACAAAACGTAAAATTTAACATCTTAACCATTTTTTTTTTAAATGTATGGTTCAGTGGCATTGAGTGCACTCATGTTGTGCAACCATCACCACCATCCATCTCCAGGACTCTTTTCTTTTCAAAACTGAAACTCTGTATTCATTAAACAGCACCTCCCCATTGCCTCCTCCCCCTAACCTCTGGAAATCGCCATTCTACTTTCTGTCTCTCATTTTTGACAAGCTGCCTCATCTAAATGGTTTTATGTACTATTTGTCTTTTTGTGATTTGTCTTTTTGGTTCATTTCTTTTAGCGTAATGTCCTCAGGGTTCATCCATGTTGTAGAATGTGTCAGAATTTCATTTTGAAGGTTGAATAATATTCCCTTGTATGTATACCACATTTTCTTATCTACTCATCTCTAGGGACACTTGGGTTGTTTCCAAATTTTAGCTATTTTGAATAATGCTGCTGTGAACATGGATGCAATTCTTTTGGGTATATGCTCTGAAGTGGAATTGCTGGATCATATGTAAATTGTTTTTAGTTTTCTTTTTCTTTTTGAGAGGGATAGAGTGAAAGAGGATCAATTTTATTTATTTTATCATTAGTTTTTGTTTCTCCAACACTTAATTGTGGATGTGGTATTGGGGTTTGAACCCAGGTCCTTGTGCAGAGGCATGTGCTTTAACTGCTGAGGAGCCACTCCAGCCCCCTGTTTTTTTAATTTTCGAGGAACACCATACTATTTTTTTTTCTCCTTTTTTGTGATACTGGGGATTGAACCCCCATGGTCTTGCCCATGCTAGGCAAGCTCTCAACTCTGAATTACATCCCCAAGCTCTGCCATACTGTTTTATTTCCTGTGGCTATAACCATTTTACAATCCCCCCAATATTGCATAAGAGTTGCAATTTTTCAACATCCTGGCTAACATTTGTTACTTTCTGTATTCTCAGTAGAACCATCCTAATGGGTGTGAGGTGGTGTCATTTTTTTAAATTGATATACTACATTGTGTTTCTGTCTGTTGTGAGCATTAAACATGTTAAAATCTCAGTTACCAGTAGGAATGGGAAACAGAAGAGAGGAAGAATTGGATTTCATTTTAAAGTTGATGATGTGTGTATGTGTATTCAGTTTGCTCCTGTTTTTTGGGTACCTGTTAAGATGCTGGTAGTACTTCTGGTTAAGGAATTTACTGGTTTTAGCAGCTAATGGAAAAGTTAGGAACAGATAATCCAATTCTAGCCTTTGGCCTAGTGTGGTGTCACTTTCCTGTAGTCTGTCTGTAATTCCAGCTATTACTAGACTGAGGCAGTAGGACATTATGTTCAAGGTCAGCTTGGCAATTTTGTGAGACCCTGTCTCAAATTATAAAAACAAAAAAGAAAAAGAATAAAAGGGGTTTGGGGGTGTATCTCCGTTGTAGAGTGCTTGCTTAGCATGTGGGAAGCCCTGGATTGAATCCCCAGTATTGAAATTCTAGCTTTTCCATTGTTTTATTTAGTCAGTGATTGGACACAGACTTGGTTTCTGCATTTCTTCAGGAGAGATTAAATACTTGCCAATTGGCATCTTAGAATAACTTAACTTGAAACCACATATAAATGTGCATGCGTGTATATGTGTGTGTGTATGTGTGTAGATACACGTACACACTCGTTAAGAGATCTCAAAGCATTTTTAATTTTAGGATGGCTATAATAAAAGGGAGATGGCTAATAAAAGATGCTTTTCAAAATTCCGTAAGAGGAGGCAGTTATCCAAATACCTGCTGTTATTTTTTTATTTAATTTTATGGTACCAGGGATTGAACACATGGGTGCTGAACCACTGAGCCACATCCCCAGTGCCTCCCTTTTTAAAAAAAGTTTGTTTGTTTGTTTTTAAATTTTGAGACAGGATCTCACTAAATTACTTAGGCCCTTGCTCAGTTACTGAGGCTGGCTTTGAACTTGCAATCTTCTTGCCTCAGCCTGCAGAGCCACTGGGATTACAGACATATGCCACCATGCCTGGCTATTTTTGTTGTTTTTTGAGGTGGGATCTATCTCCTGGGCTCAAGTGTTGCCCAGGCTGGTCTCTATCTCCTGGGCTCAAGTGATCTTCCCACCTTGGCCTCCCAAGTGCTGAGACTACAGGTATGTGCCATGGCATCCAGCTTGCTATTATTTCTACCCAGTAGTGATAATAGAAGGAAACTTCTGGGTTCCACCATTGTTTTCTTCTCATAACATTTTATTGTGAAACTCTTGAAAAAGAAAAATTGAAAATGAGTATCCCTATACCCACCATCTAGATTGTATTATTGACAGTTGAATAGCTTTATCATATCTGTCCTGTTTTCTTCCTAATTTTGTATTTTAAAATTATTTTGCATTAATTTTTTTTTAAGTTCTGGAAAAATGCTCCTAAAAATTTTACCACCTTAACCATTTCTAAGTGTATAGTTAGTTCAGTGGCATTAAGTAGTCTTCTTTTCAATCCAAAGCTCCTTTCATTTTTATCTGCCACCATACTTTGCAGGAGCTTCTGAGAAGCAGAATTAACTCTTAGGTTTCTCTTTTATTTCCTTTATTTAGTTAATTTTTTTGGTATTATTGTTGAAGGTAGACAAGATAATCTTGGTTTGAGACTTGTTAGAATTTATGATGCTTTCACAAATCCCGTGTATCTTCACTTTAAGTCAGGTGATTATAATAGAACAATAGCAAAACTAATGTGTATTGAGTGTTTACCATATTTTCTAATTGCTTTGCACCTATTCAGTGATGGAATCCTCACAACAACCCTGTGAGTGTGATTCTGTTATTATCTCAGTGGTGGAGCTACCCTCATTATAGAGTCAGGGCTCGAATTCAAATTGAATAATTCCAAAATTAATGTTAATTGTGCTTTACCATTGTATTAATCTCCCTGCAAGGATGAACATATAATTTATAACAAGATCTAGGTAGATTTTTTTTTCATGACTTGCTGGTATGTACAAGGGGTCTGCTACAATATATAAAATATGGCAGTGTTTTGATTTGTTGAACAGAATGTATTAATTTTTTGGATACTCTATACCAAAAAAGAGAATAATTAGTTCATGCTGTTAAAGGTGGTTCTGAAATTTGCTTTGTAAATTATTTGTCAGTCTGTAGTTTTCTTTATCGTTAGGGTCATATTTGCAAATGAAATAAAATTCATGCAGGGCAGGAGACTGTTTTTTTTTTCTTCTAGTGTAGTCTTCTGTCCATTCAGGGACAGTTATATTTCAGCACTGGGCAGAGGTTTCTGACAGAAGCAAGGAAGTGTTTGAGACTTTTTACCTGGTAGCTGCTTAGTGGTTTCATATTATGGGCTTTTTAATTATAAGGTATCCCTAGAATCTAATCTTTGTTGGACTAAAGACAACTCACAAAAGAGCAGCAGACTGTAATCTTAAAGCATATACTTTTAAATTTGACCATTTGACATAGCCATGGGAAACTTGAGTTACACAAGTTGGTCAGATAATCAACATGTCAGTTATTTTCTGAGAGTGCCAGGAATCCTAGTGGCTCTTTTAGAGGATGGGACTTGGGAACTGTGTGTGTAGCTGAATGTGATCCTGTGGGCCTACTGAGAAGCCCTAAAGACATGATCATGATCCTTTTAATGATAGGCATACATGCTATGGACCTGATCTTTGTGGAAAGGCTAAGTCAAGCCTGTCTGATTTACATTTTGTTTACTTAACCAAACAGTAAGGTTAACTTCCATTCTAATTTTTCATTTCTACCCTATTTTGTTTTGAATTTTGCTTTCCTTAAACTGTGATATTTAATAAAGGCCAATGTCAGTGAGAATAGTTGGCACTGAGGCACTGACCTTGTTCAGAAGACAGATGTTGTAGGCACTGCCAGTGTGCTCACGTGGTTTGCTCCTCTTGCTGATCTCTCTTTTCAGGCCTGGCCAGGTCTTTGCCCTCATGCTTTGCTATCTTATGGGGCATGCTTTACCCACACATTTTCCATTTTAGTAAGCAGACTTTTAAAATTGAGTAAATTATGGTCCAGTCTTTAGAAGGCTTATAATTAGAGACAGATTTACATATCAATATAAATAGCTAAAATGAAGGATGATATGAAAAATGCCCAACATAGATTCTTGGAAACCTCAAAGAATGAGCATAACATTCCAGGGTAAAGCAACAGTAGTGGAACTGAGAGACATGGAGGTGGGAAAGGATTGTGCATTTTCAGAAAAAGCTACATAAGTGGATGTGAAGGGAATGGGGCTACTACTGCTGTGTGAAGTGGGAAGGAGGTGGACTTCGGAGTGTGAGACTATGCTCATGCTGCTTCTTTGATTTGGGATCTTGAGCAAATTACCTTTCCTTCCTGAGTCTCAGTTTCTTTCTCATAAAATTGGGATAACAAGAAACACTCATAGCGTTATAAGGATTAATGTATGTGAAAATTCACTGTGTAAACAATTAAGCACTCTATAAATTGTTATTAATATTTTTGGTGTGGGGGCAATAGCAGATGATGCTGGGGAAGGTAGGTAGGGACCAAGGTGTTGTAGGCATGCCAGAATAACTAGTTTGAACCTTGTAGACAGTAGAGAACTGTCAAAGGCCCCTAAGGAGGGATATAATGTTAATTGTAAGGATTCAGAGACCAAGAGTAGCAGGACTGATTAGGAGACCATGGCAGTGGCCAAGGAAAAGAAACTTAGATTCTGAATCCTTAAAATAGGGAGGAATTATGGGCCAAAGTAGATGAGGGTTATTAAAGAGAGGGAGGAGTTAGAGATGAATACAGGTGTATAAATTAAGAGACTGGGGGTGGGAGGAATAGGGCAAGTATAGTTTCTAGACAGATTTAGGTAATTGGAAATAGAGAAAAGTGAGGAAAGGTTTGTGTTCAGCAAATATTTGTTGAATGAATGAATTATTGAGGTATTTATGTTGAGTTGTTTAGGGAGAGTGTCTGAGGCTAAGGCCTCTGGAATTGGAGTCAGAGCTGGTTTTGATTCCGGCTCTGCCACTTTTTAGTGATTGTGCCCTTGAAATCACCTAATTTCCGGGCCTTGGTTTTCTCGTCTGTAAAATGGCACAACAACAAAACCAATCATACAGTATTATTGTAAGAATGGGAAGAGAGAATGTATGATAAGAACTTGACATAGTGTTTGGTAGGTGGATTGCAGATGTGTGAGAACTTTGGTTTTAAAACTTGGGAAGGTGTGGAAGTGATGATGGAATCATAGGAATGCATGGATTGATCAGAGGACAGCTGTTTCCCAGCTATACACATTTAGGGGTGAGAAGGCAAGAGCCAGGGAAGGAGATGAAGAAGGTGTATTGAGCTGCGAGGTTATAGGTTGCTAAGGTTATGACTATTAATCATTTATATTCTCAGTTGTAATGTCCGAATAATGTGTGCATACTAACACTTTAATTTCAGTGTAAGGTTTTAATATGTTTATGATATATACATGCGTATTAAAATATATATTGTATTGGTATTGGAGTTGTTTTTAGTCTTTAGTAAATAATCATCAGTGTATTTTTTTGAAGCATTAGCATTTTCTCAGTAAATTCTGTTTATGGACATATTCTTTATTCTTTCTCAAACTTGGTAATCACTATATTTTTTACCTCTTATTCTGAATTTGAAAAGCAGGGCATTAAAGCAAAATTAGCAAAAAATGAAAAGTGCTTACTTTAAAAAATGATAGCTATGCGTATAAATCTTTTAATTGTATTTTTTTTTGGTGTTCTAAATAATAGATTCTTTATACAATTGCGTATGTACGAGTGGATGAACATACCATTGGTGACCCAGAGGATTTTTGTCAAGATTGGATAAACCATGTATCACATTGATTGTAGAGGTTAGTAGACTTAGTTCCTGAGGATGTATGCATTTTTTTTTTGTAGCAGCATTTAAAAATGCATAGATTATCAGGTAGCAATTTCCTCCAAGATGTTAGGTTCTCCCCTCCCCCATTTTCTGACTATCCTGAGAGAATCAATGAAGTTCATGTTAATTTGTACATGCCCGAAGGCTTTGTTCTCTCTGATGATAAACTTAAAAAAACAGCAAGAAAGAAGAAAATGTAAAATTTGAAGATGTTGCTTAGCAGTGTGCACAGGGAAAAGACGATGGGTGATAGTTGACAAGTAGCATTGTCTGCCACACAAGAGAAATTACCTGCTTCAGGAATGTTCTCATGGAGTTGTTTTATTTATGAAAAGAAGTATTGAAGGAAGCATTATCATAGCAATTGAATATTTCTGATTCTGCTATTTTTGACATGCCCTGTGATTTAAAGAAGGCATTTAATTCTACTTCATTCTGAGGCAGTTCAAGACTATGGTGTCATTTTTACTCTTGAGTTATGTAGGATGGTCTTTTGAAACTCTAAAAATTCAGAATTGTAATTGTCTGATATTAGGGATTCAATATCCAGTGACTACTTGGGATTTTGTAACTTTAATCCAAAAGTGCATTTCGTTGCTGTCTTCCAATTTAATTCTTAGAGTAATTTAACTACTCCCCCCATGTGTCCTATTACTTTTTGGTAGGTATAATGTTAATTGTGATTTATGATGTCTTAATTCATTTATGTGGAATTTTGAGAGACATATGTATATATAAGCCAGAGTTCAACTTTAGAATAAATTTTGGTTTGTGCTAATTGATATATCTTTATTCCTAAAGTAAATGGAGAAATGGAAAATAGAAAGATTGGAAGAATTGTTCTGAAGAGCAATGAGGGTGCTGTTTATTTCCTTCTAGATTCTTTAACTCTTAGAGCTTTTGAGTTTGTGAGAGATGTTTTAAAGGCTGATATACTGTAGAAATGCGGGTCAGGCCGCAAATGCTGGAGTTTAAATAGTGACTGAGATAAAGAGTATTCTAAACTTTACACATCCAAATGAGCATTGTTCTAAGTAATTAATTGCTTTGGGTGGATCTTACTATCCTACACACTTGGTTTTTTTTTTTTTTTTTTTAAGAAAGGACAGAGAGAGAGAGAAGCAATTTTTATTTAGTTTTTCATGTGACCTTCATTCCTCAGACACTTCATTGTGTACGTGGTGCTGGGGCTTGAACTCGAGTCCTTGAGCGTGCCAGGCAAGCGCATTAACCGCCAAGCCACCGCTCCAGACTCCAGCCTTAACTCTTATATACCATACTTTATTTTCTTTAAACTGGATTTTGAAGTAATCCTTTTGCTCATCATCTTAGTAAATCTGATTTCTAACTGTGTATCTATCTGCTGCCTGCTGGCTCTGGGGGAAAGGGCCTCCTTGGAGATGGGAATTTGTGGACCGCAAAGTGTTTGTGTATCAGAAGTCTGGCAATTAGATTTAGGGTACTGATGTGGACCACTGTCTTTATCAGCAGGCCCAGCCTGCCAAGCTACCTCTAGGTCTTCCTTGCCTCATTGTATGTATGAGGGGAGTGGGGTGGGTGAGGGGAGGGCTAGTGTGAGTGGAGCGGTGGGGTGGGAGGATGGAGGGGGATTGTAACCTTGTTGGAAAGTATTCCAGCATCCTATGCAGGCTCAGACTTCATAACTGTTAGGGAAAGCAAGACTCCTCTTTTCTTTTCCCTGTTTTAAGGACCTAGACAGTAGTACATCTGGATGTAGGGGTTTCCTGATGGGGACATCTGCCTTTGCCTTGGGATGGGGCAGACTAGGAGACAGGAAGATGATTGCCTTATTTTTCTGCGGGGGACAGGATTACTAGCCGGGACTGCATTAACAGAGACCTCCTGCCTGGGTCTTAATTGTCTATGAAGATTCTTGTGCTGCTCCTTTGGGCTGCCTTGGTTGGAGGGAGGCAACTCCTACAGCAATGGATTGTTTCTTTCTGGGATTGGGTCTTCTCTCCACTCCTAACATATTATATTGGTGTTTAGCACTGGATTGCCTGACGTTCTTTTAAGAACATTTGCATTTAATTGAGTTCCTTTAAAAATAGGATAGAGGTGGAGAGAAGCCTATATGTAAAATCGTAGGAGTAGCCAGGTTTGGTGGCTAATGCCTGTAATCCCAGCAACTTGAGAGGCTGAGGCAAGAGGATAGTAAGTTCAAGGCCAGCCTCAGCAACTTAGTGAGGCCCTAAGCAATTTAGTGAAACCCTGTCTCAAAATAAAACAAAAAGGGCTAGGGATGTGGCTCGGTGGTTAAGCACCCCAGGGTTCAATCCCTGGTGCACACATATACAAAATCATAGGAGTAGAGATTAGATTTCATATTTCTAAACCTTTCCTTCCTTCCTTCCTTCCTTCCTTCCTTCCTTCCTTCCTTCCTTCCTTCCTTCCAAACTGGGGATTGAACCCAGAGGTGCTCTACCACTGAGCTATATCCTCAGCCTTTTTCATTTTTGAGACAGGGTCTTGCTAAGTTGCTTAGTGACTCACTGAGTTGTTGAGGCTCGCCTCAAACTTGTGATCCTCTTGCCTTAGCCTCCTTAGTAACTGGGATTACTGGCCTGTATCAGTGTGCCTGGCTAGCCTTTAATTTCTAAAGAAGCATTTTTCTGCTCTCATTTGGATTTTGACAAATACTAGAGTGATATTTAGTGATTTGAAATCATATTTAGGAATCAACAGATGAAGTGGACTTTAACTAAGGACGGGTACCTAGTAAGATTTATAGTTCATAGAATCATCTACTAGAAAACATTGAAAATTATCCACAAAGTCTAGATGCCAGCCAGGGCTTCCTTATTGTGCATACTTTTGGTCTCAGACTACTAGTTACATGGGTCATCAAGGTTCAGAGTTGCTCATTTTCTTCTTTGATCCCCAGCCTGCTACTTTTAGTTTTTTGTATAATTTAGTCCCTATACTTTTTTTAGTTTCTGAATCCCATTTCTGGAAATGCTGCTTATCCAAGCATTCCAGGAGTGTACTCTTTAAGATGTGGTGAAGTTAGGAAGAGGCCTTATCTTAGGAGCAGTTGATTTTCTATCCTTTAGTTAGTCTCCTCTCCCCTTCCCCTTCCCCCATTTCTCCTCCCTTCCTCTCCCCTGCTCTCCTTTCCTCTCCTCTCCCCATCTCACCTCTCCTCCCATCCTTTCCTCTCTTCTTCCTTTCTCCTTTCCCTTCTGTCCTTCTTTTCTTCCATCATTCATCAAATCCCAGGCTACCCTCATACCAGGCAAGTACTCTACTACTGAGCTACATCCTCAGCTCTCTTTCTTTTCCCTCAGTCTTCCACTGTAGTAACTGCTGCATTCTTCCTGATTTGGAGCAGAACAGTTCTGCTGTATAATCGGACCTTCAGGAATCTCAATTTTTAATTTCATTTATTTTTTATTACCCGTAATCACTTCTTATGGTATTAAAAAAAAATACAGTCCCTTTTCCAAATGATTCTAATTTATAAATTACCACTAATCCTGTACTTTCTTGTACTATATTTGTTAGATGTATAGACTTCTAAATAGCCTTTCTAGTCCATGAGGAATTTATACTTCAGACATTCAGCAGGTATGAGCAACTCTTCTGTCCAAGAAACTGAGTTAAGTACTGGGATAAAAGAGGTTAAGTCACAGTTTCTCAACTTGAGCTGGAAGAAGATGGAAACAAATGAGTAGGCAGTCAGGTGGAGTCAATTCAAATCATACCTCAAGTAGTCTAGAGAAGGTGAGATTGGGCAGTTACATAATATGCAGCAAAGATAATTGCTAGAAGAGGTGTAGTAATAGGCTGTGGAAGTTTGTAGGGCCAGGTTGGGAGGTGTGTGTGTATGTGTAGCTTGTGATATTTGGGCTGGACCTCAGGTGGGACAGATGGACAGATTTGGATCTTGGGAGATGGAGGGGTGATCTAGAGCAGTTGTCAGAACATTTCTTGTTGAGTGACTTGCTTGGTTCAAACAATTGGGCTGGGAGAATTTGTGGCATACTTATAAAGCTGTTGGGATTTGGATGGCTTTTTGAAAGACGCTGGAGGCATAGTTGAGAAGATTCCTTGGGGCTTGATTGGCCTACTCTTGGGAAAGAGTCCCTCTCTGTCCTGATAGTCACCCTAGATATAAGGGAGCTGCTGCTGCTTATTATTTTTAGTGGCCTTGCATGGAACTATGTCTTGGTTTTCTTGGTAAAGACTTAAATTAACTTAAAACAAACTAAAAAAGCACTTGTAAGAAACTGGGAAGTTTTGTAGAACTAAGAGGGGCCTTCTAGAGGGGTCTGGAACCAGGGCTAGAAGCTATTCAGATTCTCTTCTAGCTTCTTTCTGTGCCTCCATGCTGTTCTTTCTTCATTCTAGTTTTCTCTGATTTTTTGCTCCATGGGGTAGGTTGAAGATGTCTATGTCATATCTGCTAGCTTACATTTATATTTATAGGTCCAGTCACTCAGAGGAGGCTTGATGCTCTGGTCCCAATTCTGAGTGCTTGAAGAAAAGGAAGAAAAGATGAATTGTGTCAGTGACCCATCCCTCACACATTTTCTGTGGTCAGGATACAAAATCATGTTGTACCTAGTTGTCTAGTTAGATTTAGTATCTTCACCTTCTTTCCCTGCTTAGGCCATGCTGTAATCTAGCATACTAGAAGGAATGTTGTGTTTAGAGGTGGATTGCCACTTAACAGCTTTGAAATCTTGAATATTTTTTTCTAGGTTCTATTTTCCCATCTGTAAATTGGAGCTATATTACCTGCTTCAGTAGATAGTATTTTAAAGGAAGTTAAGTTCTAGCGTGCACCTAGAGAGTAAAGATCTTTGCATTCAACTTCTGGTTCTGTGTTTCATTAATTGAATGGCCTTTGACAAGTCAGTCAGGTTACAAGACCCAATTTTTCATTTATAAATGCAAATAGTATCTGTACCACAACATGCTTTTGTAAGACTCAAAAGGCCATGTGACCTGGCATACACAAGGTCCTGGGTTTGATCCCTAGCACCTCAAAAAAAAAGTTGCATGAAAAGCCATCAGACTGTGATATGTTTCTATGTATAGGAATCAGAAGAAAGCAAATAGTATTAGGAAGATATTTCTTTGTGAAATATTCTGTTATAGTTTAGTATATTTCTGTGGCAACTTGACATCATTTAAAAAGTATTCTATAGCTTTAGATTACTAACTGATTTGTGATGTAATGGGCAATGGTCTAGATGTTTTCAGTTTTCCCTTCAATTTCAGTGTGTGGTTAAGACTCTTAACATTATTTATTTTATTTCTTATTTTGCCATGGACTGAGCCTGGGCCTCACACATTCTAGCACGTGGTCTGCCAGTAAGCCACATCCCCAGCTCCTCAAAGAAATGATATTCTGTAGAAAATTTAAATGGTCTTAAAAATCTGAAACCTCTCACCCAGAAATAGCCATTTTCTCTTTCTAGTTAGCACAAAGTAATGTGTGCTTATGAAGTAAGTTAGTAAAGACTAGAATTAAACAAACAGAAAAGAATCCTCTGAAATTCCACTGCACAGGGATAATCAGGGATGGTCCTTTCCCTGTTCCTTTTGACAGTTGTGTGTTTTCTTGCATGGTTTCTAAGGAATGTTTTTGATATTCAGGTTGTCCTGAGACGGTGATAGCATTTAAGCAAACTGATTTAGTGCCTTTTCTCTTTATACTTTTTTATGAGTAATGATGTAAGTGAAAAACCAGTAATTGTAGGTAGGTTGCCTTTTCTAGTCCAGTGGGAAAATAGCTTTTCCTCCTTAATTCAGAAGTCAGAGTTGTATGTTTTGGAGAGTTCTGAAGAATGTGTTATTTGTGTGGGTAGTTTTACTTATCATAAATAATTTAATGTTTTCGGAAATACCAGTGGCTAAAGGTGGGTAGCAATGGAATAAGCTTTTTCTCTTTTGGTGGTGCTAGGGTTGAACCCAGGGCCCCATGTGTGCTGCGGTACCTTTACCACTTAGCCACCTTGTTGGCCCCAAATCCTTAAGCTTTTATTGGTCGGTCTTTTATCTTTTTGGTACTGGGGATTGAGCCCAGGGGTGCTTAACCACCGAGCTACATCCCCAGTCCTTTTTTAAAAAATATTTTTTATTTTGAGACAGGGTCTTGCTACTTTGCTTAGGGCCTTACTAGGTTGCTGAGGCTGGCTTTGGACTTGTGATGCTCTTTCCTCAGCCTCCCGAGTCACTAGGATTACAAGTATGTGCCACTGTGCCCTGCTTCTGGTCATTTCTTTCTTAGAGGTAGGAGGAGAGAGGGTTCCTTTTTTGTAGAGAAACTAAAAATAGATGAATAATATGAATTAGAGATTATGAAAATAAATGAATATGTTTATATTCTTTAAATTTTTTCTTTTTTTGTACCAGGGATTAAACCCAGGGGTGCTCAACCACTGAACCAAATCCCCAGCCCTTTTTATTTTTTTATTTTAAACAGGGTCTTGTTAATTAGCTTAGGGCCTGAAAAGTTGCTGAGGCTGGCTTTGAACTTGTGATCCTTTTCCCTCAGCCTCCCAAGCATATATTTATATTCTTAATAATTTTTTTCCTTGCTGAATTCAATAGTTGACATGACCTAAACTGGAATTGTTTTTCTTGTTGGGATTTAGGATTCCAGGATTTTCCCTTTAAGTACAAGCATTCTTATTTTTGCTCTTCCATGTATTTCAAGGTTCCTTTGAAGCTTAAAAGTTCTGTGATTAAAAATGCGTTTTCCTAACCCTTAAAGCATGAATTCTTTTAAGAAATTGCTGTCTGCTCTTTTTCCAAATAAAAAAGAAATATATTTTTACTGAAGAATATTTGAGAAGTATATTAAAATATAAAGGAGAGAAATTGTGATATATTTTCTTTCCCGTTTATATACTTACCATAAACAACATTATTATGGTATTATGTTAGTCACCTTTGCCAGTGCTGTGATCAAAATACCTGACAAGAACAACTTAGAGGAGTAAAAGTTTATTTTGGCTCATGGTTCCAGAGGCTTAGCCTGTGATTGCTCTGGGCCCCAGGTGAGGTGGAGCATCCTGGCAGAAGGATGTGGTAGAGAAGGGCTGCTCCATTCATGGCAGCCAGGAAGCAGACCGAGGGAAGGGGCTGTAGGGAAGAGGGATCTCCTCCTCCAGCCATGTCCCAGCTGCTCACTGTGACCACCAAGTCCATTGTGAGAACTGGTGAGGTTACAGTTCTCACAATCCATTTTAGCTCTGAACGTTCCTGCCTTAACATAGGTACTTTCGAGGGACCCCTCGTATCGCAACCATCACAGGTACATATGTGTCATTAAAAAAAAAAAGAAATGTTTCAAGTTAGAAGAGAAATGTAGGGAGCAATCTTATGAAGACTTTTTTTTTTTTTTTTTTTTTTTTGCCTTGCTAGGGATTTAGCTCATACACTGAGCATGCTAGGCAAGTGCAGGTGCTCTGTCACTGAGCTATTCCCCAGCCCTTTCTGAAGACTTATGTATGGATATACATAAGACTTGATACATCATTGTGAGGTCTTGACATTTTTTGTTACTAACTTCAGGACTTTTATTTTTTTTTCTTGCAGTGAAAGTGATTTTCTTTCATTTTTAAAAATAACATTGATAGTTCAAACTCCCTGTGTTATTCTTTGCCATCTCATTTTCCTTCCTTCTCTTTTTCCCTTTCCTTTTCTCCCTTAGTCTTGTGATCTTTATATCATATGCCATATATATGTATATAATTTAGAATATATATAAAATGTGTATATAAATTTTATATATATAAAATTTAGAAATTTTTCATAAATGGATCCATGTTGTAGATCTTTCTTCACTTGATCTTAGTTAAAAGACTAAGAAGGGATAGTACATATCTTTCTGCAATTTGCTTTCTTTGTTTGACCTTAGATTTTTCAGAAATAGTTCCATTGGCCCATGTAACATGTAACTCCTGTTTATTTCCACTGTTGTACGACCCTGCCATAGTTTCTTATTTTGTTCTCCAGTTGACTGATGTATTCACAGTTTTGATTTTATTAACACTGAGGCTATTAACAGTTTCATGCATGTGTCCTGGCTTTTTCTTTCCTAGGGAGAAATTATTTTCCAGGACAGTGCTATACAAAGTGTGGTCTGAATGCTCTACAAAATGTGAATTTTTTCTTGCAGTTAGGGAACTTATATCAGAATTTAAGCATCACTGTATATTTAACATTTTTTACCCTTATGAGACCTTCTAAAGGAAGAACTTATTCCTTGTCTCTTTGCTTACCAGTGACAGTTTATAGATGGGCTATTGATTGGTAGAATTGCAGAGTTGAAGTGTATGTGCCTCTTCAACTTTCCTGGAGATGACTTTATTAGAGAGTTGATTGTATCAGTGTGCATCCCTCTACCCTCCCAGAGAATCAGAGTTCTTCTTGGCTTATATCAGGTCTTTACCAACATTTGGTACTGTTAGACTTGAAAACATTATTATCTGTTGTCAGGGGTGCAAAATAGTATGTCATTGTTTTATTAATTTTGCATAGTGGGACATAGTTGCACACACCCGTGATTTGAGAGGCTGAGGCAGGAGGATGGCAAGTTTAAGTTCAGCTTCGGCAACTTAGGGAGGCCCTAAGCAGCTTAGTGATATCCTGTCTCAAAATCAAAAATAAAAAGGACTGGGGATGTGCTCAGTGGTTAAATATTCCTGGTTTCAATCCACTGTACCAAAAAACAAACAAACAAAAAGCCCCCAGCATATACCTGACTAGTGTGACTGAACTTATGACTTTTTTGGTATTTGTGTCTCTTCTTGAAATTGCCAGTTTGTATTCTTTGTCTACTTAGAAAAAGCATTAAATTGTTTTTTTCTTCACTTGTAGCTCTCCAAGTGTTTATTTTCTATTATATTTCTTAGTTAAAAGACATCATAGATGTTTAGAGCTTTTTACCCTTTTTTTTTGATACCAAGAATTCAGCCCAGGGGCACTTAACCACTGAACCACATCTCCAGCCTTTTTTGTTTTATTTTGAGACAGTATCTCACTAAGTTGCTCAGGGCCTTGCTAAATTGCTGAGGCTGGCTATGAACTTGCAGACCTCTTGTCTCAACCCTGTCTCAACCTCCGTAGTGGCTGGGAATATAGGCATGTGTCACTACACCTGCCTCTTTTAACTTTCTAGTAGAGTTTTTTTTTTGTGTTTTGTTTTTTTTTTTAAACTCCAGAGAGAGAGAGAGAGAGAGAGAAAGAAAGGGAGAGAGAAACCATTTATTTTTCATCTGGTTTTCGTTTTCCGATACTTAGTTGTGTATGTGGTGCTGGGGTTTGAACCCTGGTCCTCCCACATGCCAGATAAGTGCTCTGTTGCTGAGCCACCTCTCCAGCCCAATGTTTTATCTTTTTAGTCTAATGTATTCCTGTTTTATGCTTGGTGCTTGAGTTTCTGTGTGTTGAGTTTTACTTTTCCCTTTTCAATTTTCTTTGAAAAGCTTTAAAGTCTTGCTTTTTAAACCCATGTCCTTAATTTACCTGTAAATGACCCCCCCCCCACGTGTCATTGAATAGTTTTTTTTTTTCTCATTCTTTTCTTTTTGGATGTTGTTGGGGCTTGAATCTAGGTCCTCCTGCATGCAAATAAGCATGTGCTCTACCACTGAGTCATACCCCTAGCCCCTTTGCTCTGATTTTTTTCTTTTTAAGAGAGGAGAATCAATTTTCTTTTTTCATATGGTTTTTATTTTTCCAACACTTAATTGTGTATGTGGTACTGGGGTTTGAACCTGGGTCCTCACACATGCCAGGCAAGCTCTCTGTTGCTGAGCTACTGCTCCAGCCCCTTCTCTGATTCTTTTTTTTTTTTTTTTAATTTTTTTTCCTTGCTTTGATTCTTAAGTCTAGTTCTCTTTCCATGTTCTCTATTTAAACCTATTGATTTGTCTATTTCTGTATTTTTATCACACACAGCCTTAAATTTTTACTAGGCAAATACTCTACCTCTGAGTTACATCTCCAGCCCTTTTTGTTTTTTATTTTGAGATAGGGTCTTGCTGTTGCCCAGCCTGGCCTCAAGCTTGTTACCTCTCACAGTTTCCTGAGTAGTTGTGATCACAGGTGTGTGCCATTGAGCTTGGCTACACAGGTTTAATTAGTAGAGTTTTATAATAAGTCTTGAAAAATCTAATGGGGGTATTCACTTTTGTTAAAAACTATCGGTTATTCTTTACTCTTTGATAGCCCCCGTTCTGTTCCATTCATATTTCACATGAATTTTATAATCACCTCTAACTTTCATGAACTCTGTTGTTTCTTGAGGAGTGTTTGATTGTGAGGGAGATTGCTGAATTTGCAGTACTGATTTTGTGGGCATTAGTGTTGTTTACTGGATGTTTTTAGTTTTCTCTTCTGGCATAAAATAGAATTTAGAGCCTGGAGGGTCTTTTTGTTGGGGATTGGGTGGGGTGAGGTGGGGGGGGCACATGATTAGTTTAACCAGTGAGTTGTGCTGAAAAGTTTGGGAATATGGCACCATCCAGCAGTGTTGGAGATGAAATTGGCTTTGTCAGTTGACTACCGAGCAGAACTGTGCTCCTGCCTATGGTTGCTGAATAGTGTGAGAAACTAATATCATTTCTTTAAGCCATATGGATTTGGCATTATCACAAAATGATCTGTCTGATACAGAAATTCATCCATATTATTCTCCATTTATTCTGTCTTCTCGTATGAGTTATAGTTTAGATTATAATTTTCTCTGTAAAGAACTTTGACTTATTAGATTTATTTTTAGATATCTTCTAGTTTTTTTTTTGTTTTTTTTTTTTTTTAAAGAGAGAGGGACAGTGAGAGAGGCAGAGAAAGAGAGAAACAACTTTATTTAGTTTTTCACATGGCCTTAGTTGCTCTAACACTTAGTTGTGTACGTGGTGCTGGGGTTTGAACCTGGGTCCTTGTGCTTGCCAGGCAAGCGCCGAAACCGCTGAGCCACCGCTCCAGCCCAATATCTTCTAGTTTTTATTGTCATTGTAGATTACACAATTTTTTCTCCTTCCCCCCGCCCAAATACTGGTGATTGGACCTAGGGTCTTGCACATGCTAGGCAAGCACTCTACCACTGAGCTATATTCCCCAGCCCTTTAAATTTTTTTGTTTTTTTTTATTTTGAGACAGGGTCTTGCTGAGTTTCTCAGGCTGTCCTTGAACTTATGGTACTCCTGCCTCAGCCTCCCAAGTTGGGATTAGAGGTATGCACCACCACATCTGGGTAAAAGTTACTTATTTTTAAAATTTTGGCATATTTATTGTAGCACTGGGGATCTGGGGATTGAACCCGGGGATGCTTTATCACTGAGCTGCATCCTCAGCCCTTTTTTTTAAATTTTTATTTTTTTAAATTTTATTTTGATACAGGTTGTTGCTAAATTTCTGAGATTGGGCTTGAATTGAGAGCCCTTTTGTCTCAAAACCTCTCGAGTTGCTGCAATTACAGGCATGAACCATCATGCCTGGCCTAAATCACTCATTTTAAAAACTGCCTTCTGTTCCTTTGTTCTAATGTATCTCAGTTGATTTTTGCGTTTTGATCTTGTATGGAACATGATTAACTTTCTTATTCTATATTCACTATCTCATGTAATCCATGAAATTATTTTTAATATCTCCTTTTTCATGTTTTATTTTGTTGAACCCTCTAGATTGCTTAGAAGTGCTCATTATACATTTTTGTCTTGTTCCAATTTTGCAGGCAGTGTATTTGTAGGTTTTACCCAGGTTATGGTAGTTTCCTTCTGGGCTGTTGTATCTAAATCCACATTTATAAACTTTGCTGTGTGAGACTGGGATTTTGCAATTCGTATTTCCTGGACTCCTTTACCAGCTAGCTTCCTGGCTTTAGATTTTTTTTTTCCTATCTCAAGGTAATGAGAGTATTGTCTTTTTTCCCCTCTAGAAATTTATTGTTTTTCTTTTCATATTTAGATACTTTTTTTTTATGTTTTGGTGCTAGGGATTGAACTCAGGGGTTTGAGCGTGCTAAGTACATGCTCTACCAATGACCTACGTTCTTAGCCACTCACAGGTAGATTTATGATCCATTAGGATTTGATTTTCTTTTATGTATGATGGATAAATTTTATTAAAATTAAATTTTATTTCACCGTTTTTCAGTATAACTGATCTAACACTATTGAAAAGACCACCACTTACCTACTGCATTGCAGTGGCAGTTCTATTGTAAATCAGATAACGTGTGTTTGTTTTTAAGAATTTTGCGTTTCACTTGTTTGTTTACTATTGCACTATGCTATACTTTTAATTATCGTGGTTTTTAGTCAGTCTTAATTTGGCCATCTATGTTGTTTTTCCTCTTTATGATCATCTTGGCAGATCTAGGCACATTTTCTTCTTTTTTTTTTCTTTAAGATCATCTCGGCAAATCTTGGCCATTGCATAAATTGTAGAATCAATTTTGCAGCGACCCTTAGAAAATCTGCTGGATTGTTATTGTATTGTCTGTAGATCAATTTGGGAAGAATTGATATCTTACCAATACAAGTTGAGTAACCTTTGTCCAAAATTCTTAGTACCAGAATTATTTTGAGTTTTGAATTTGTGTGTGTGTGTGTATAAAATTGGGGATAGAACCCAAGTCCTTTTTTTTTTTTTTTTTTTTTTTAAGCGAGCGGAACAGGGCTGGAGTGGTGGCTAGTGGTTACTTAGGCGCTTGCCCAGCATGCGCAAGTATGCGAGTTTGAACCCCAGCACCACGTACACAACAAAGTCTCTGAACAACTAGAGCCATGTGAAAAACTAAATAAAATTGATTCTCTTTCTCTCTCTCTTTCTGTCCCTTTCTCTCTTAAAAAAAGAAAAGGGATAGAGAGAGGGAGAGAGAGAATCAGTTTTGTTTAGTTTTTTGTGTGGCCTTCAATGCTCCAACTGTTCGTTGTGTATGTGGTGCTGGGTTTTGAACTCGTGTCCTTGTGCATGCCAGGCAAGCACTGTAATTGCAGAGCCACCGCTCCAGCATCTAGAACCCAAGTCTTAGCACAAAAATTTTTTATGTCTCATATATTACTTAACCAAGTAGGTTAGCTTTTTGTTGCCGTGACCAAAATACCTGACTGAAACAACTTGGAGGAAGAAAAGTTTATTTGAGGTTTATGGTTTCAGAGGTCTCAGTCCATAGATGGCTGAGTCCATTGCTGTGGGCCCAAGGTGAGGCAGAATGTCACAGCCAAATGGTGCACAGGAGGAAAGCTACTCATTTCATAGCGAGGAAGCTGAAAGAGAGGAAAGAAGGGATGGGACCAAACCAAGTCCAAAACCCAGTGTGCAGACGGATCCTGTAACTTTGCTTGAAAAGCATCAGGAACACATGACTGCAGTGTACTCTGAAGGACTAGAGTGGTCCCAGTCTGTTAGCCTTGCTGGTTGCAGTGCACATGTACTGTCTTTTAGCCTGGCTCTCTTCATAGCTGTCAGCTTTTCTTGCCAGATAGCCCACATTTCTGGTATCTTTTAATTTGTGGGGTTTCCATTTCAGCTTTGGCTCTGTCTTTGCAGCTTCATACATTGCCCATTTACAGGCAGCTCACAGGGATTTCGACCCTGCTACACTTTGCTTGGCTTCCCAGCCCCTTTCTTTGAAGCCCCCTTAACCCTTTAACTTGCAGTATTCATTCCTGCAGAACCAGCACCATCTGGATGATGCCAGGGTTTTCTGTCAGCTTGTGCAGTGGTTGGGCTCCCTGGAATCATGGCTGCAGAGGTCTTCAAGTGCCTCAGTGATTGGGCCAGGCCCCCTTTGTAAGCACAGCACCCCATGATCTCTTCGCAAAGGAATGTCCCCTTCTGTATCCTTACCCCTGCAATGGGTGTGGTCTTGCAAATTCCTGAGATGTCCTCACTTTCCTATTGTGTCTGTGCAAAGTACTTAGCATGTTTATAGGGAGTGTAAATCTTTTTTAACAATCATTTCTTCCTTAGCTCCAGGTTTACATGCACTTTTCTGGACAAACCACAAGTTTCTAAATTTCTTCAGCTCTGCTTTTGCTCTTAATACTCATGTTATACCTTGCTGAAAGCTGACAGCAATATTCATGCCTCTAACTGACTGCTGTGCTGCCTTGAAATTCCTCTGCCAGATTAATTAGACCATCACCTTCAGCCTCACACAAAGTCTTAGGACATGGGCAAAATGTAGACAAGTTCTTTGCCAAAATATAACACAAGTAGCCTCTAGTCCAGTTCTCAGTGGAGTCCTGTTTTACTTTGAAACCTGATGAACATAGTCTGCATTCCTATTGTCAATCTAGACTTCTGTGCTCCTACCAGAATTGCCCATTATGCTCTAATTACAAAATTGTAATGCTTTTCCAGCTTGCAGCTCCAAGCTTTTTCAAATTCCTCCTATAAACTAAACTTGTAAAGGCTTATAAACCATATAGTCAGGTTAGTCATAGCAGTGATTCTACTTTCAGTACCAGTTTTTGTGTTAGTAAGCTTTTTGTTGCTATGACCAAAACACTTGATCAGAACAACTTGAGGAAAATTGTATTTG